>QFAX02000189.1:0-69391 GCA_003412495.2 Echium plantagineum
GCATGGAATAGAAAAATATGGAATAAGTAGAAGAGGATAAAGCTTAATAAAGAGAAAAGCGATTTGGGCTTGGTGTACAGATGAGTGAGCAAGCCTTTGGCAGAAAATAACGAGTGTTTTTAGGATGAGAGGTCTGACTTTTCACTGATCCTTCTGAATCCTATTAGATATTCGGGTGTGATTATTACAAGGGATCTGCTAATTAGCTATCATTGCTCAGAGCAGTTTCTAAGGCAGGTTGCATATCTTTCAATTTTTTTAGTCCTCACAAGTGTTTTTGCCTCTTGAATCTCTCTAATAATGAAAGCAAAAAGAAAACAATTAAACTAACCGGAAGAGGAATTTTAGCCTCTTTAAGCAGTGGTTTGTAATCTGCAGGAGCTTTAAAAGTTGGGTTTAACTTCATTTATTTCACCTGAAAATCGTAATATTAAGATTAAATGGTATATTATGACAATGAAGGTTTGGATACAGAATTAATGTCGAAATACCTATAGCCTCGCGCGCTTCTCAATTTCCAGTAGTTTTGACATCTTCATTGATAAAAATTAAAGTTAGCATTTCAACAACAATGCATGACAAGTAATGTGGTCAAACTATTTAATGTATAACCCCTTCATCAAGACCACGACTTGCAGACTCGTTATCTGATGATGATCTTGGCCGTCTAGCATCTCCAAAGTTCCTGAATTTAGGGTGACCTATCTGATCCAGCCGAGTCTGCTCAAATATTTATCACCATACAGGTAGCAATATCACTTAGAGGCACCTGGAATGGAAAGTCAACGCAAGATATTCACACAAATACACTAACACTTCAGCACCTAATGGAAAATCTCTGAATGACACTAAGTACTAACCAACAAATATTCCTGATACACTTTGATCATTCAATGCGTCCAACAGGTTGTTATAATCTAAGAAGAACACTGAAAGTGACAGTAACCTAGAGGCCTAAAGTAACCGAGATCATGTCACATTCAAGATAACTGAAGGCATAAGGACACGTGTCATGGGACCTCGAAGAAAAGTGTTCAGTGATACTGGAGAATATTGTGGAGTACCTGGTATGCCAATGCCCTCCCTTTTTTAACAGAACTATCCTGTTTCAGATCAGGACCCCATTTTGTTTTTCTTCCTACATTTGGACTGCTTTCCTCATTGGCTATATCCTGGCCTCCCTTTTTAGAACCACGGTGAAGAGGGGTTAACGACCCCAATATCTTGTTTTTGGGAATTACAAATCCAACCTTGGTGGCAACACATGGATAATTTTGTCCCACTTGCTGATACAGATGAAGCTGTTGTTCCAGCTGCCTGATCAACTTTTGAGCTCATCTTTATTCTGCATATGATCCAACTTTTTTGTTAAGTATACTGCAAACATATCCACAGACAAGCCACAACGTCAAAAAGTCTGGATGACTAGTTTTCCTTAATTTAATAATTGAATTGATATAAGTTAATAATATAGATAATGGTAAAATAACACAAGAGACACAACAAGACTGATTGAGTCTATTTCAACACATCAGGCATACAAATCAACTAGATGAAATCTTGAAACCATGACGTGTTTTTTCCTTCAATAACATTCAGAGCACCAACAGGAATTTATAATCATCATACTCAAGAAGAAATGGAATACCACTACACTAGCTACGCTTCTTATCTATTGTGAAGTAGTAGATAGTGTTTTTCACTTTACATTGACTCAATTCGGAAACACTTCGCTGTTACCAAGGTGGTAAGTTTGAGTACTCTCCGACCCCCTTACTACCCTTAGGCGGGAGCCTCTTCAGAGGCATTGGGACATGTTAGTATTGATGTTGATACCCAAGAAGAAGAACATGAAACCACAAAACATGATTCTCGTAAGCATAACATAACCCGTAACTCCACATAAATAATTACACATACGAAAGAAATACCACCCTTTATTTAAACAAAGAAATCAAGTATAGACAACCAAAGAACCAATACTATCTCCATATTAAACTGGAACATCAAAAAATCTGGATATTGCTATCCAACGAGAAGAAAAAACTACTCCCTTCAACTAGAAAAGATTGTCCAATTAGATTAGACTGTCAAAATTAACAACCTTTGTAGCCTTAACTGATTAATAAAACTTTGATTGGAATCAAAATTATCATGTCACTAGTAAATTATATTAAAGAAACAATCAGCATTTTTACTAAATATTAAAGAACATATATAAAAATGCTAGAGTTCACATTAAAAAGTTCAACTCATCAGAATCCGAAATTGGACTATCTTTTCGGGATGGAGAGCGTAATTAATCTATGAAATTAATAAAATAAGGAACCCTAAATACCTAATAATTACTAACATAAGGAAATGAATATCCATATTTTGAAATATATACCTCCGGAAAATGAAATTTCAATAAAATTGAGTCTGATTTGAGATCGGAAACGAAAGGGAGAAATTAATTAGCGTTAGGGTTTATCAGAACAAAGCAAAGTGGGGATTTACAAAATTAAAATTAAAATTATATTCAAGTACTCCCTCAATCTCTAAATTATTGGTACATTTTGACTTTTGTGGTCAAACTTTGAAAATTTTGATCAACAATTCTCATCAAACGATAAGAAACAATATAATCATATGGATCTCTTTAGATTCGTCCTCAATATATATTTTGAAATATCAATTTTCTATAATTTTTTCGTATGTAGAATAAGAGATATTTATGTTTTAAATTGTATTTTGTTGACCATGAAAGTCAACATGTACCAATTATTTAGGGATGGAGGTAGTATGATTTAAGGTTAGAAATGTAAGGTTCATCGTTTATATTTTCATATGAGATGTTTGAGCACAGTATAATCTATATGAATTCATTTATCGTATTTATAGCATATGATTTTTTTATTAATAAATAGATATATATTTAATATTATATAATTTATTTTAATTAAACATAAATTTAACAAAGCCATTTTTCCAAGAAGATAAAGTAAAATATGTTTGATAATATTACGGATAGTTATTAACGAAATGTTTATAAAAATAATTAATTAGTATATCTTTTATATTTTAGGAGAACATAAGGCTTCAAAATAACTCTAACTCTCACTTCTCCCATTATATACAGTTAGATTTTATCAAAATATGCTTATTTAGTGTAAAAATATATCAAAAAAAAAGAAAATTAAGTGAACTATTATAAGATAATATAAATTTGGTAAAAGATAAAATATGTGACAAGATAAATTACACATTTAAATTTTAAATCATAATCAATTTATATATCAAAAATCTGTTAAACAAATTACTTTCTATACATATTACAATGTTTATGGTACATGAACCCAAAGAGTTATGCCCATGTATATTACTCATGATTGAGAAATAGAATTAACTAATACTAAGTGAAAGGGTCCAGAAATTTAATGTCATTATTCCCGAACAATTTAACTTGGAGCCTGGCCTGCGAGATTTTCAAATCACCATCAATACCTCGGTGTAACTCTGGGATAATAGACGATGGGTGCTAACCCGGCCACCTAACCCAGCAGGTCAGGGGCGGTCTGCCTTTCGATCGATACACAGTTGAGAAGGCCAATCACGAACGCTACCGTACGATGATACACTCATCTTAAGCGTTCTCGCTTGGCTAACCCATCGCCCAACAGAGGAGGTAAATCTGGGATGTGCCTCTAGCGGTCTGGTACTCCACCCCTCAAGAGTGCACAAATTCTGGGAACCACTCACAAGCAGATCCTCCCTTGAACAAATACAAAGTTCTTCATGCATCTACCGTGGATCCAACTCACACACTTATAAAGAATCACACTCCTATAGTGAAGTTTGTGACCACTCGAACTACGCCCCATGCAAAATCACATTATGAGTGACTTTGTTAACTCTTTCCCACCATTGGGCATCCATCATAGTAAATAATTGTATAACAAATATTTATTTTTTCATTTTTTCATAGGAATTAATTGGATAGGAATTCAATATTCCTTTGAACTTCTTTTACCATTATAATTGTTTTTGCTTTAGAGATTGTTTGTTATTTTGAGAGTACTTATATATTCTTATTTCGTTTTTGTAGTTGCCGTGCTAGTTCTTTATCAATTAAGAAACAATAACACTATACACATAACCCTAACTAATGAATAATCAACAATTACATTCATGTATTAGTATTTTACATTGAAAACATTAAATAGGGGCTTAAGAGAAATAAGTCATTAAATATTGCATTGGAATTGTAAAACATCAACTAAAAAAAAAGCAAAAACCTAAAACGTCAACTCAAAAAAAGACGAATGAGGTTTGATATAATAATAATCTTTCTTAACCCTTAATAGAACAATTTTCAATTAAATGATACACTATTGTGGATGAGGGTAGTACTTTGGATCAACATAAGGAATTGTATGTTACATTTTGGTGAGATATTTTTCGTTTCAATTTCATTATTTATATTTTTCTTCACTTTCTCAAGCACATTGTCTTAATCAACCATATTTATATTGGAATGTTCTATTATATTTAACTCAAAACAATTATCATTTTTATCAAGACGAATATTTAACTATTCATATTCAAAATATCAAGTACAAAATGTAATCTTACCGCAAACCCCAAGATATGATTATACCAAATGATGGATAAAAATCCAAAACTATGATTCAAAATTCTTTCCATTCATTTCCTACACGGATGGCCAAACCATTTCACCCTTCAGTCACTTAAATATTAATGTATATAACTATATTTGAATCAAAATAATTGTCATTTATATTTTCGATACGAACATTTAACTATTCATAACTTTAATAATTAAAAATGAAAATACAAAATATAGTCTTAAAAACAAAAATGACAAATATTATGATGTGAATACTAGTTGATAACATTATAAAAATGATTACCTAAAATATCTTAATAAAAAATATTGGACAAAATTATAACAAATGATCCAAAATCAAATATAATAGTCACACTTTTACTCTCTAATAAGTTGTAATAACAGGTTGTAACAGGGCATGCCCTTTAGAGATTCCTACATGCATCATTCATTATTCGAACAAAACGATGATATCCTTATCGTAGAGATCCCGTCACACCCTCACTATAAAATTGGAAGAATATTATTGTTTAATCGGTTTGTTAATTCCCAGATAATCGCTGTAGCTTATTTGTCTTGAAGCTAATTTCCATGTGATTTCAGATCAAATACCATCTTATGATTAGAATTAGTAAATATGATTTGATATTTAACATAATAAAATGAGTCACGGGTACTATAACTACAATCATTATATTTTGTGCTGATTCATACATATTCCTCACGGGTTGCAATCTTTATTATACCGACTATATCCATTATTGTCATCAAAATTTATTATTAATTATCCAGTTAATTGATAAGTTTATCACTAAAATTAAATCTCAAACAAGATGTGACATAAAACTATTATCTATTAGTGTTAATTGCACCTTCCTCTTCTTTTTTGGCCTATATGCCCCTGCGCTGAAATACACGAAGGAAGTATTGAAGTATACGAAGGAGGTGCTGGAATACACGGAGGAAGTAAATTGCGGGATATGTCTCAACTGATTAGAGGACTAAAGCTTACCTGTTAACCACTTCGAAACACAAGGTTTTCTTCCAATGGAAATCGGACCCGGGTTGCATGAAGACGACTTCGAAACACAAGGTTCTTTCACAATGAAAATCGAACCTGGATTGTATGAAGTGGCGAGAATGTTGATACTTTGCGCTCTAGTTCTTTACCGGTTTTGTGATGTCCCGAGGCAATTAATCATGTAATATAGTATTGTCAATCATGGACATGAAAGCATATAAATACCAAAGGCATCCCAACCCCATGAACCACTCTAGTTGTGAATTTGTGAATTTTCATTTGTCATCACATATACCCCCACCCCACCCACCTACCATTGTCAGTCTACTTTGTTTAGGAATCTTCAACAGTTAAGTAAGTGCAAAACAATGGACACAAACTTAGTTTCAGTAATAGGTTCCTCCATTTTAGCTCTATTGATAATAAGTTCAGCAGCCTCAAACTTGGATGAAGACAGAGACAAATGTGCAGAACAACTAGTAGGACTAGCAACATGTCTGCCTTACGTTGGCGGCGACGCCAAAACACCAACCATAGATTGCTGCACAGGTTTAGAGCAAGTCTTGAGCAAGAGCAAAGAATGTTTGTGTGTCTTGGTTAAGGACAGAAATGATCCTAATCTTGGTCTCAAGATCAATGCCACTCTTGCGTTAGGCCTTCCTCAAAAGTGCCATTCACCTAATGCTGATGTTTCTCAGTGCCCTGGTAAGTTCAACATCTGTTGGAGTTTATTTTAATTGACGTTTTCGTTTTTCACGTCATAGCTTACTTGAAACGATGGTGCAGCTCTGTTGCACTTGGCACCTAATTCACCTGATGCCAAGGTATTTGAGGATTTTGTAAAGGGAGCTAAAGCAAATAACACAACCTCAAATGTTGTTGCAGATCCTGGTAAGAGTAAGACATATACCAAAACTACTATGGGGTATTATTTCATTTTTGTGTATACTTCTTAACATCTAGTAGGATAGTATGAGTAAGACCAATAATATTAAGATCAAGGATTCGAAAGTCACTGTTGTCAAGTATGACTACGTTTTACGCCTACAGTTTACAGACGATTCTTAAATCTTTTTATTTGTTACTAATAATTTGCTAGCAATAGATTAATGCAATATGTTAATACTAGACATTTACAAATTGAATTTCATGTTTTTTTCTCAACTTGAATTTAAAGGTACAAACTCATCAAGCAGCAAAGAAACATCAACTGCAAATGAGAAAAGTGATGGAACAAGGAGAAATTGGTTAGGAATAAAGATGGCCTTGGGGATGATTATAGCAATATCACTTTTTTAAGTCTCATCATTCATTATTTTGTACTTCAGTTTACATTACTTATTTTTTGTTATTTGGTTGAAAATTAAAATATTTGTTATGTTAATCCGAAAACGAACAAACAATAGTTCACATTGTAACCATACAAGCAACATATGATGGGATGTATTCTTCAGTTTTATTATGTAGTAAATCAACCATACTCTTATCCCATTGTTCCTGCAAGCTTTTTCAATTGTGTAACTGGGATGATTCTCACTAGAGTTACCCTAGTGATCACGAGTATTACTCGCTAAAGTTATTTCAATGACAGAAGGTGGTGGATAATAAAAACAAGAATGACTCGGAGGCTTGTGCCATCCTGTCTTTATTTAAATGACCTACTAAACAAATCATGGCAACACCAATTATACCATTTTAGCAAAGATGGATACTTACTCATAAATCTGAAGGAGCGGACATAAACTTTCGCCTACATTTGATAATCTAGCACATTTAACAAAAACAGCTGTAAAACTTGAAGGAACTTATACTAAATAGTTCCATGCATATATTCACAAGGACTATCATGGAAGCCTAAGATTTAATAGCTACCTGTTTCCTGTTTATTAGATCATCTATCTGAGACCATTGCCAATGTGAACGTCAGCACCAGCACCATCGCAGTTGGAGGCTTGTTAGTTTTAGATGTGCTCAGCTGGAACAATGTCGGAACCTAAGAGGTGAAAAGGCGAATTTAAGTATAGCAGTATAGCTGCAGAAAGAAATTCGACCACTAACTTCATGTAGTGGCTATTCAGCAAGGGGCTTTTAACTGGCGTAACTCGTTTGCTTGTTCCAGATCACATGGGCCTACCTTCGATAACAGAGCATTTGGCAACAATCAAATGAACTGCTTCTCAGCCAAAAAATGGTACTTCATGAACTTGTAACAGAATTAGAAGATCGAGAATCTGAGATAATTGAGTTTTAATAATCAAGCTTGAAGCACTTGACAATGCACAATGTGACTCTTTAATCCATTTCTTCCAGCAATACTTGACCATAGATTCGTAAATAGAGTCCTGAAGTGACCTTGACCAGCAATATTCTCCCATAGGTGATGGTTACTCTCTACGTGTTTATCAGGACTCGAAACGTCAACCATGCTGATACTCATGTTATTTCTTATGATGCAAAGCTTCCCATTAATGGGAACAAGGGCAGCTGCTTCTAGTGCCCTGGAGCTTCCAAGATGCAGCTTACTATCAATAAATTTGTTCCAAGAATTTGTGGCTTCATCATACACCCTAATTTTGCACCCATCACGGCAATCTAATGCATAAAGGTTACCGTTCATACATATACTTGGATTGCGCCAACCAGCAATCATTCCATCATTGATTGAGTACCATGTATTGGATTCTTGAGTGTATGCTTCACTCAAGACCTCCCGATGAGCTCCAAGTCCTTTTAGAAACCATTTTCCATTGTAGACAACACTAATGAAGGGCACCATAGCTGTACTCATGTCAGCAATGAAGCTCCAACGATTTTTATTGGGATCATAGACTTCAGCTGCACGGAGAGTCCGTTGGATTCCATCACATTCCCCACCGGCAACATATAGACAATTATTGATCACACAGGATCCAAAAAAGTGCCTCTTGCGAAGCATATCAGGAGCCCTATGCCATTTATTTGTCCTAGCACTGTAGAATATTACACGTCTCATGGAGCCCTTGATAGGATCCTTTCCTCCAAACAAATAAAGGTGACAACCACTTAGTACAGCACATCCAAACCCAAGGGCTTCACTGTACTCTCCAGGAACAGGTGGAAGTGGCTGCCAGAGTTGGTACGTAGGATCAAATGCATGCCATGAAATCCGCCCATCACGATCTCTTTTGATGACATAGACCCATTCTTCTGCCATCCCCAGGCTTTTCCTTAAAGAGTAAAAGAAATTACCAGCAAGTAATCGGTACCATCTCTTGGAAACTAGTCGTAGCTTGTTGTGCTCAATCCGAGGAACTCGTATCAGACAAGCGATCGCAAGATCGTCGGGCAGGCCAGGTAAAAGAGGTGGTGGAACCCTTGTCCTTTCTCTGCGTGAATTTTTAGGTCTGTGAGCACGAGGATTGATGTCGGGCTGGATGCAGATTTTCGACCCTGGAACAAATTTTCTAGCTCCAGCCACTGTTTTCAAACTTGAATCAACTTTGCAATAGCATGACACAGAATCAACCTGCAAAATTTCATGTTCATTTTCAACCACCACACATCTGTATATTATCAACCAATCAGTGAGTCAACTTAGATCGACAAAATGCTTGAAAAGGAAAAACGGAAAGGACTCACTAAACAAGGATCACTAACTAATACCAGCAGTGATCTAATAGAATAGAACACACTAATATAAAATATACTAAAAGAACTGTCCTAGTTCCAGGTTTGAGGAATGTCTAGTTTTCTCAAGCCAGAGATTAAGAAACACGCTAACAAAGGTAATCGAAGTCATACTCGCAATAACATATCCAAGTTTCTCGACCACATATGTCCCCAACAACCAAATTGTATACATTAAATCACAACAAACATCTTGAGACTGCCAACAGTAAAAAATATTGTTAGAATTTCCAACAAAAGTACGATACTGTATAAAGTCGGTAGCCACCGTGCGACTCTTTTCTAAACCCACAAACAATCACTCCAAGCCGTTCATCATCGCTTAGTATTCTAATGTCAATACAGACCAATTACAGACTCTCTCTGGCTAAAGCATGGAGAGTATACACATATGACAAGCTGAAAATCTCATGCCCAAGGTAACATATACAGAGAAACAATGGCTCCAACCTAAAGTATCTCAGCTAAAAGTACACAAACGATGACAAAAAATAACCCACATAGCAAAACTTCACATCAAATGAAGAAATTATAGAACCAAAATGTACAAAATCAATTAAACATCTGAATATAACTTTGAAGGAAGGACCAATAAGCATTAACTAACACCTTCAAGACCACATTTAACAAACTATACACCAAATATAACATATCAATTTCTACCACAAAACACTTAATCAGGGATCAAACACTCAAGAAAGTTATCTGAATGAGCAGTTTTTGAACCTCAAGAAAACTAAAGATTGCAACTTTACTAATAAATCTATCATGGGTATTCAGAATTTAAACAAATGTGAAGATCAAAGTTCACTCACCAATGGAGCATGAACTCGAAATCCTCTTTGCCCAATTGGAGACCTTTCAATGCCTTGGTCCATATCCCTCACAAGAATTCACCAAAAGAAATACTCAAATATGATAAGTCAAAAAAAAAAAAAACCAAATCTGATCCTCTGGTAACTTCAAAATTAATCCAAAACAAAATTTCGAAGATTTGAACAAAAATAAAAGAAGCCCAAAATCCAAGAACAGCTTTTTGGTTCCCAAATGCAATAAAACAAACTGAAGAGCAAAAATGAGAAGTTCTTGAAAATCAGGCAACTTTAAACAACATATTACATCGTGCTCACACGAGTCTTATCAAGACTAGTAAGTAAACATTTGATGTTTGAGTTTTGACCCATGGTTATCATAAAAATGAATGTTTAATAAATGAAGATTTAATTAAAAATAATAATCAGTAAATTGAGAATTGAATTACATAGGAGTAAGAAGAAGAATTGCAACATTTTGTAGTAGTAGTTGCAAAGTCTTTGCATTAGGACAAGGCTACCAGAATCATTAAATGTGAGCATTTATGTATTGGGACAAACATGTTGAATATAGTACACTAGATTTTGCCACGTAAAAAGCTAATTGTAGTACCATTTCATTAAATAGGAAGTGCATAACAAATAATTTTCCATAATCGCTCTGTTTTCAGATATATGATTATTTATAAAAAATTTACTTTTTCACAATATTTTATTGTTAATAAAATTTAATGTATATATGAACTGATGTTTTCAAAAACTATAATTGTTTTTTCAAAAATTATACTTATTATCTTTGCTTTAGAGGTTACTTTTCATTTGAAGAGTATTATGTATAGTATAATACATCTTTCTAACCCTTAATAAAATACTTTTTCACTAAACAATCATCTATTTCGAAACAAATGGAGTATTGATTAAATTTGATCATGTTTAAATGTATAAGTTCTCAACTGAAATAACCATTATGAAATGTGCGTAAGGATACATTTGAAATATGCATATGAAAAAATTTGTTAAACATATTTTCTTATTTCTTATAAGTATTACATTTTATTTTTCAATTTACATCCAGCTTTAATTATCTTTTTAGATAATTGATTTAAAAAGATTTCACATTTGTTAGCTCACAAACTAATAAAATAAAATAGAATGACAAAATCATCTACACTTTTTATTTAGTGCAAAACAACACAAAATATTAATACTTCATCGTTGGATCATAAAAGAATCTCCTTGTGAGTGAGTAAGATAGCATACTATCAAATCTCCTTCCAACACTCAAGCGAAAGCTTATTCGTTAACACTTCATCGTTAGATCATATTGATTATATGTTAAAAGAGGATCAAAGGGGCCTGTGTAAATGGGTTGGTAAACAGAAGCAAACATCAAATAAAGGACAAATGATCATAACAATCACCTATATTTACAATATTTTCAGATCCATCATCTATGTTTCAAAATGTATTTCTCGACCACCTATGTTTCAAAATAAAACGATAAACCAATATGTACTCTCCTGTCTCACAAAAGGAGTCAACTTCTGAAAATAGGTTTGCATTCCATTACCATCCCTGGCAACTACATTTGCATATTGTATACTAGTAGTACAAATTCATGAGAAAATTAAAAAAGTAAACACCAAAACATAGAAGAGCAAAACATCTAGGGACTCTTCCTAACAAAGAAGCTTGGATTTGGGGTGTACATAAGTTAGATCAAAGTTTTAATAATACAGTGAGAATAGTAAAAGCACACTACACTACTCCAGAGGCTGATGCAGCACCAAGAAGCACTATGAGGGGCTACAAGAGTAACAACATCACCCAACTACTATTATCAGGAAAAAGGAGGGACCACCAACAACCATGTAAAACAAACTTTAGACAGAGAGAACTAGAAGTCTACCCTGCTTGTTTTTTTCCAGATGTGCTAATGTTGTACTCCCAAACCTAATGTCCCCACGGGCATTAGAGTCGAAAACCTGCTTCCTGATTGTGGAGTTTACAGGAGAGTAGGAAACACCAAAGAACAAAAAAGAGACATGCCAGGGCGGAGAAGTGAAACACCCTTGGATTAACAATTCTGCTGGCAACGCAGTCGGACGATTTTTGGGCAGGTCACAGAAATTGGAGTATTGTAATTAGTCCCATGCGCTTGTCGCACCAGCTGCATAAGCTCCACTGTATCCACCGGAACCACCATAGCCGGCGTTCCCTCCACCATAATAGTCTACTGGACCTCGATTAAAAGAAGAGTCTCTACGAAAATCACGACTACCGAATCTACCTCCGCCACGTCGGTTTTTCCCTCCATAAGATCTAGCAGCATAACGAGAAAGCCAATCTGGCACTTCTTGATTTGCTTCTTGCATCAATTCAGACAAGGCCTTTGCCATTGACGCATTATTCTCATTGAAGAATGCAGTTGCTAACCCAGTTTTTCCTGCTCGCCCTGTTCGTCCTATGCGATGGACATAATCATCTATGTCATTTGGAAGGTCAAAATTGACAACATGTGCTACATGAGGGATATCCAGGCCACGAGCTGCTACATCTGTGGCAACTAGTATTGGTGTCTGGCCAGTTTTGAATGACCTTAAGGCATATTCTCTCTCCTACGACAAGAATGAACATAAATCAGAAGAAGAAAAAAATTGATGATGTACATTAGTACCCTTTAGAATGATAACTCATGCAATTGCAGCAAAATAACATGTCATAAGAACAAAACTTTATTGAGTAAAGAAATGTGTATCTGACCACGATCTCTTCCACAAATCATCTTTTACAAAAAATTGTGAATAGTATCATTCACTTTTAGTAGATCGTATGATTAATACAACGATATGGTCAACGATCATGTAGCTTATCAAGTCAAACCATGTGACAGTTCCCAGTCCCATATTGAGCAACATTAGTAAAAGATTTGGTATTGCCTATGATCTCAAAAGTACGCAAAGACTTGGAAGTGCCTCACTTACTGGGTGAAACTAAAGAAAAAACAGCCACCACATTGTCAATTTAACGAAACAGACAAAATTAAGCACTTAAAATGCAGAACATAAGCTACAGCATGAATTTTAATATCAAAGAGGAAATAAATGGCTTCCAATAGTTGGGCTTAGCAACTCACTCGTTCCCGTTGTACTGTATTTGATATTTTTGGAATTTCCAAAGTTTTACAAATTTCTTCACTAATACACGAATAGTGAGTTGTGACTTATTTGCAGTGGTTTTCTGAAGAACCATACCTGTCTTTACCATCCCCCAGAGAAGAAACATACGATCATGTGAAAGAACAGGTGGTAATAGTAATTAGAAACATCATATATTAATTTGCCTTAGCAGGGCATTGTTTTAACTATATAGAATGTGAATAAGCACACTCATCCCTGAAAGGATAGTACCACAATTTCAAAGACCAATACATTAGCAACTCCCACTTTTATTATCACTTCCGGTACTCAAAAAGAGAACAAAAAACTTTGCCTTCAGCAAATACGAAAACATATTGGTGGGGATCTTTTTTTTTATAAGGGGGTACCCTTCGATTTTATTAATACGAATAATCCATTACAATCATCAAACATCAATACAATTCGCAAACTCAAGGAAAGAGGCGACTAGCGTCAAACTAGTGAGAGAGATCATCTCTCTAACCACTTTCCTTGCTAGCAAGAGGGCTCGAACCCGAGACCTCCGCTAGAGGTGTCAGCATGCTTTGCCACTGGGGCAAGATGCCTCGACTCTGGTGGGAATCTATGTCTAAGAACAGTTGGTACTGAACTAAACTTTCTTTGTGTGAAGCATCCCTAACAAGAGTGTATTACATTTTCAAAGACCAACACATTTTCCCTGCATGATTTAAGGGGTGCAAAATTTCATATACCTATAGGAATTTACAGAAAATTATAATTACATACAGGCTTTACGAGATTCCGCTTCACAAATATAAGATGTAACATAATGAAATCTGTGATTTGGAGCATTTGGTAATTGGTACTAACTAGATTCCTGTTAGCATGAAAGCTATATTAACATATTAGTTTTTTACAGGGGTGTTCACAGATCTACATAAGATTCTTGAAGGTATGAACTTTTAGTATTATGCTAACACATACATCCGATAAGACAATAGTTTTAGATATCTCGTGCCAATTCTGTGTATGATGACTAAATACCCAGATACTCCAGATCAACTCATTAAAACAGGATAAGGTCAATAGCATTCACCTAACTAGTCAATATTTTTAACACATGAGCTAGGTTGGAATTATTGAAGCATCTCGAGTGGCAGCATAAGAAACATTGCAGTATTTGTAAAACTGGCCAGTTGCTACCACTTCTTAGACCAAACATTGCAGTATCAAAGAAACTAAGCATTAGTATGCAGGGAATGGGCATTTCGATATATATATAACCACAACTTGTCTGATCCCAACGGGATACAATGCACTTAGGGATTTTGGAAGAGAACGTCCCAGTTATTACAATAACTCAAGAAGCCATACCTTGTACATCACTATATCAATTGAAATTTATAGATCAAAGGCCCCATAACTTACAACCCAAAAGAATCCCACCCACTCCTAAAGCAGAAAGAACGTGGTCTCATCTCGATATAACAATAACATGAATAGCACACTAATGTGGAGGTCTATCCCCTTAAAAGGAAGAAGAACATATAATGCTATTCCTCAAACTTGTTTGGTAAGGAAGGAAAATTATTCTAAAAAGTATTGATTTGTATAATTCACTATTGTACCCTTTCATGTTATTAATATATCTATAGGTCATAACAAATTAAGAATAATAATAAAAAGAAATATCAAGAACCAAGACAAGACGTCATTTATTATTATTTTTTTGGCGGGGGTGGACGCGGCGGCGGCAAGAGGGAGGGGGCTAACCAATCTCATGTTCTTTTACATACAATTAAAATCCTAAATACTATTTTAAATTTCTATTCATGCACAATGACTAGTGTAGTACTTATACAAAAACAATAACAAATTACTAATCATGCATATGTAAGAAAAGGAAAAGGAGGGTGGTCATATACCCAGAAAGAAAAGAAACAGAGAAATAATTTATGCAATTTGAAAGACAATGAAAAAATGGCTATGGACCCAAATGAATGCAATATAAATTTGCTGAAACCTAACAAAGCTTTTAGATGGAATATATTGTCATCAATGCCTAGTTTTCCTAATTTTATACAAGATAACAAAATCTGCTACATATGACCTCAGATCCTTAAGGAAAGGCTTCTGGAAAGACCTCCTGTATGAATAGCTAAGACTTTAGGTCGCATGAACCAACAGTGACTAATTTGCTTCTTCCATCTTATCTCAATACTAGCATTATCAACTCGCACTTACACAAACCTTTCAGGTCACAACTACAAGTATGTGCATTTTATCCTAAAAATCTACATCTACTTCAAGTTGAAGTACATGCATACGGTGCTTTTTTTCTTTTGTGATGGGACAAGGAGAAAAGAAGATAATAAATCAAAAAGATCTTGCAAACACAACACTTAAGGTACCTGTTGTGTTCTATCACCATGGATGGCTGTTGCAGGGAAACCATTCATGCAAAGCCAATGTTCAAGTGAATCAGCTCCTTTCTTTGTCTCCACAAATACCAGAGTAAGAGATTGCTGCAATGTCAAGCACACCAAAACAGGTGTTTTATTACAAGAAGGGAAATAATTACAAGAACCGTAAAAAGAGCACTGCAAACACAAACATCAATCAGTGTAATAACTTTGATCTCATGAAACAGCTGATAAACGAGATCACTTTCATCTTAGTCATCGTTTAGTAAACAAAAAAGGCCAAGCATGTACAAAAGTCCGATTTGATATCAAAGTCAACTATGGGAGCATCTCTGACACTATTTTGACTTCATTCACCAAAGAAGAAGACCCAAGTTATCATTCTAAAATTAACTAAAACACTATCATAGTGAATGGTCTACATCTCCGTAAGGGAAATACAGCCTCCATGTCATGAAATAGTAGATAATATAACGTTATCTAACAAATAAATTTAAACACATATAAAGAATGTCCTAGAAAATAAATTGAATTTTATTACATCCTACATCAAAGATAAATGAAAATTTGCCTATGAAGTCTACAGGCCATAAACAAAAGGTGTCCAGATTAAAGTCTAAACCAGATAAAAGTAAAACTGAAACTAGATTTCTTGTTTATTGCTTCCTACCTTCTAAAAATCACCCTACATCACCCCCGCCCCAAAAAAGATGGCATTGAAAAAGAAAAAAGAAACTATTATATCTCATAATATGTCCAAAGAAATGAAAAATTGGCAAGAGTACTCTACAGGAATTCGAGACACAGGATTAAAGGTGACAGTCTAAACTTTAAACAAAATAAAAGTATAATAAACTCAAATCAGAACTCGTCTATTGTTTCAAACCTTCATATAGACACTATTAACCCCTACCGCGAAACCCCCATCGAAGAAAAAGGATCAGAATAACAAGATAATGTTGGCAGAAATGAAACAACCCTTGGATTTGATATATGAGTCAAAAAACAAATGCCTAGGCACATTACCTTGGCCTGGCCACCATTTGCTATCTGTGCATGGAGGAGGTCCATCAGGTGGCTCCTCTTGTCACTCTCTTGAACGAATTCAACTCGTTGGGCAATCAAATCAGTGCTTGACCCAACCCTTCCAACCGCTAAGAAAATATAATTCGCTAGAAAGTCAGAAGCCATTCTCTGCATTTAGAACAAAATCATCAGTAAACACAAGTGCATCGTAGTTACATATTTAATAACAACCAAGCTATAGATCATATGAAGATAAACAAATAACAGGGAGGAGCAGAGCGAAGGAAGTCAAACGATGGCATAACAAATGTAAGAATAATAATACCATGAATAAAGAGCTAACATAGTTGTTTTCACCATAATTTCCAGATAAAGTACTGAAACACAATTAAAAGAGCACCGCCAAAGCAGTAATAATAATAATAATAATAATAAATAAAAATAATAATAATGATATGCACAAAGAAGATAGAAGAAACTGATTAATTTAAGAAAATACCTGAATCTCCTTGGGGAAAGTGGCACTAAACAGCATAGTTTGCCTGATGCCAGGAGGTGGCATGTCCATTTGTTGAACGATTTTTCTTATTTGAGGTTCAAACCCCATATCCAACATTCTATCAGCCTCGTCCAGAGCTAGATACCTAATCATTTGCAATGAAAGTCTAGCTCTCTCCAACAAATCCACCAACCGTCCAGGGGTAGCTACCAGTATGTCTACTCCTCTTTCAAGTTCTCGGAGCTGACAGATAGACATGGATGAAATGGTTTAACCAACATCACGTGTATAGATTTACAGTGCAACAAACAGAATGCAATAACTATCATAGTCAAAATGACCTATCTATGTACAGCATGCCAATGAGTTGAATAGACATAAAATATACAAACTCATTCACAAAAATTAAGGTCTTAATGTTCATTCACTCATAAATGCGAAGTATTCAATCTGGAACCAAAATACAAATGCAGCACTTATTTGTATTCCCATTCCATGAAACACTAAAACAAACAGCATTTTATTCTAATGTTCAAATGACATTATGCCATCTGATAGGGGATTAATTTAGCAGTGGGTTTATAATATGGTTCTCCGCGCGTGGATTAAGAGTACTATACATAATGTGGCAAAAAGTTCAATTAAAGAAATCCAAGATAATAATTAAATATGGAACAACGCATGTATATATAGAGAGTATGTCAAGGGAACCAACTCTAAAAGGGCATCCATGTCTAGGCAACATGCTGATGCGAACTCAAAAATATGGCAATAAAGCATTAGGGAAAAAAATATTGATCTATAAGCCAAACAATACAGAAGTATATAAGGATCAAATGAGAGAGAGAGAGAGAGAGATACCTGCTGACTAATAGGTGCCCCACCGTAAGCAACTACCACCCTTACACCGGTTTGATAAGCAAATTTCCTAGCTTCTTCATGTATCTACAAGCAATACCACAAAAGTTGAATCTAAATATTTAGCAACCTAACAGATAATAGCTCAGAGACAACATAAAAAAAATTAGAACGCACTTGGCAAGAGAGCTCCCTTGTTGGGGAAAGAATAAGAGCAAGTGGATATGCCATGCGAGACATACGTGGTGGTCTCTGCACACCTTGGCCACTCATTATACCACTAATGATAGGAAAGCAGAATGCAGCTGTTTTACCAGAACCTGTCTGAGCACAAGCCATAAGATCACGCCCAGCAAGTGAAATTGGAATAGCATGCCTCTGCACAGGAGTTGGTTTAACATACTTGCACCTCCTGATATTTTGGTTTAGGGCTTCTCCTAAATCAATTTCTGCAAAAGTATTCACAGGTGGGGGTACATTATCCCCACTCGTCTCTACAGGAATGTCCTCATATGCATCAAAATTTATGCCTGTATTTTCCTGTTCATTAAACACCTGTTCTGCGTCAACATCAAGACCAAAAGGGTTGGCTTCCCGTTCCCTTCCACGTTCCCAGCCACCGGTCCTATTATTCCAACCACCACCACCACCACCGCTGTACCCAGATCGATTGTAATCATTCCTAGGAGCTATGGTACGACTGCCACCTCCTGATTGAGAACCTTGCCCAAATCTTTCATTCCCTACAGCAGGACCAGAGTAAGAAGGCGGACCCTGCTGACCAGCTGAAGGAGGCCTATTTCTAAGATGAGGTGGAACATAGGTTGATCTTCCTAAACCATTTCCTAAAGAAGCACCAGGAGCAGCCGCAAGTTCGACTGCTGTTGATGAATCAGCCCATGACGTTGGCATAGTCAAAATACCCCCAAAATTCAAATCAGATCACAAAACTTTCGTCACTATCAGTTTCTTAAATTTATCACAAAATACTACACTAAAAAATGCAGCTTATCCACAAATAAGAAGACCCTGAGAAAAAACATGAACAATCACTATGTTAGTCAACACAAAATCAAAACTAGCACATTCAGCATACTGGCATAAAACAGGTGATCTGAGATACACAAGCAATAAAACAATCATTTGAGAATGTCTACAACTCTAATCTATATCTAATAGATGCATTTATCATACTTAGTTTAATGGTATCAACAAAAATCGAAATGATGCAGCTAAAACAAAAAGAAGTTAATTCATTTTCCAGAAACAGAAAATAATAATCATCCGATCACTACCTCCACCCTAAAAAGTTGGGTTAATGATATATCAGATCAAATTTCCCATATCCAGACCAATATATGCTCACAAGTCAGCTGCTTAATAAAGTAATATGCTCACGTATTCAAAAAATTCTTTTCCATTTCGCATCGAATAATTTTATTGTTTGAATATCGAAAACAAAAAAGACAATTCTGACTGTATTTCTTAGATTTTGACATGACTAACAGGTATAATACTGTCTTTCGAGCATATATATTGCTAACCCAACATCATTAACTAAAAGTTGTCCTGCTTTGATTTTTTTTCAATTGTCGAAATTCACAAACTTTACGACCTTAATTAACATGTTGCTAGCAAAACACAACTTTTATCAATATATTTTTCACCAAATAAATACAAATAGTTGACATACATTAACTTTGATTTGAATGAAAGTTATCATGTTACCACCAAAATAGCATCCTAAATATATTTTCTCCAATTACTATACAATATATCTAAAAATTTGAGCTCAAAATTGATCATTCAATTCAACAATCAAACTTGGAAAGTGGACAACCTTTTTGGGACAATTGAAGCATAATAAATGGATGTGTATAGAAGATAATAGCAACAAGTAGAGGTATGAAGGGGAAAGAGAATAGAATTACGACGGAATGAATAAACCCTAGAATCGATCGGAGGAGAAGGAGGAGGAGGAGGAGGAGGTACCTGAAAATATGGGGGAAAATATCTAGCGTTAAATTTTCTCACGAATAATATTTTTGTTGCTTTTACTTTTTTTCGCTTTTCCTTTCCTTTTCGTTTCTTGTCTTTTCCTTTTATTGTCTTCCTATAGAAACTTATCTCCTATAACATTTGACTTTTAATTCGAGTTTGATAAATAAATTTAGGTCGTTGATTTTTATACTCTATATTTGGTAACTATATTCGATTTTATTATTTTTTGTAAATTTTTTTAGAGTACGGTAAAAGGTAGAATTGAGAAAATAGAGTGTAACAATTTGTAATTGGAATGTAAAAATCAAAACCTAAATTTAACTAGATATAGTCATAATATTTTTCATTCACGGTTGCTTATGTTTTAACATGGAATCCGTTACTTACTTGTGATTCACTCACTTAGAGATTAAAGGGCACATATCCACTGAGAGGCGAATGCTTGTATATATTGAATGTATGTTCGATGATTAAAAAAGGTATGTCTACCGAAAGACAGATGTATGTATATATTGAACATATGTTCAATGATTAAATGATATATGTCCGTCGAAAGGATGCATGTATATATTGATCGTATCTTCAATGATTAAGGACGAAAGGCGACGTAGGTTCAATGATTAAAGACGTATGTTCACCGAAAGGCGAATGCCTTTATATTGAATGGGTTTTCAACGATTAAAGGAGGTATGTCCACCGAAAGTCGAGTACCCATATATGAGCGTACGTTCAATGATTAAATGATATATGTATGTCCATTGAAAGGTGAATGTGTATATATAGTATGTAATCTATCTTTGTTAAATAATTTATTTTCATTGTTATTCTTAGATTACGTAGATAATGAATATGTAATACTGATTTTATTAGTATATTAGTTTAAGTGAAGTATAATATTTTAATAACTTTATTATGTATTAACAATTCCTTTTTGTTTTTTCATGTTAATATTACTTTAATAATTATTTTTATTTATACTACAAAAGGTTGTAATAAAATCATATTATTATGATAACATTTTCAGATACAAATCCAACAATTAATTTTATTTTTATGAGAACAAAGTAACGATGAAAGGTTCATCCTGTCGATAAAATAAGTATCTCAACTAGATATGCTAAATTAGAGGGGTATATTTTTGTGACGATACAATATGTGTAATAAGTTATCTCATCGTTTTATTGACGAGATCGCATATAGGATTGAACCATTAGATCAAATTCTAAATCAAAATAAATTATCTAATGAAAAAAGATAAGTATCATAAGTCTAGTCGATCATATTAATCTCGTATAAAGTAATGTTTGTTGCAATAATTAATGAGACAGCAGCAGATGAATATAAGGCTATATTCTTGATTTATGCAATGCCAAAATTGGAGTTGTGATAGCTCTCACGTATGCAAATGGTAATGTGAAAAGCCTCTTTGACCTCCCAACATATGCTCTTTTTGTCAGATTATCATATCCATTTTGCTCAATTGAATCCAGGATCATACGGTACAGCATCAAAGATGACCACACCTGCATATATAAATTGTACGAACATCAACATGACCCAATGCCTCGGGACATTTTACGAAGTTTGGCAAAGAAAAACAAAAATACCGGCCAACGGCTAGCCTGGTCGAGCTGAGAAGCGCCCTCTTCCGCTTCATCAAAGTAGAATCTCGCTCTCATTATCTGTTGCTTCATAAACTCTTTCCAGTTCGCGGAAACCTTCCTTGAGAAAATGTCATCATCCGTTAGGCCGAATTGGGTGAGCTCGTCCTGTGGGAGGTATACTCTTCCTCTCCCCGCGCTGGAATTTTGAACGATTTAATCTTAATGCGAATGGAGGAACAATAGAGCATATATAGGTGCATTGTTATGCAGAATGGCTACTTACTCCTCTCCGACGTCTCTAAGAATGTTGGTGAGTTGATTGCCAATGCCTAAGCAAAGTGCACCATTGTAAACGCTTTGTGCAGAAAGTGGCGATTCTGGTGCAATTCCCATTATTGGGACACTCATCAAACCAACTGTTCCTGCTACATTGTAGCAGTATTGATACAGCTCTTGGAAGTTCGCGTATCTGTTTTTCCTGGTGTCCATCCTCATTCCTTCTATCATGTCCCTAAATGGCTATATTAGACAACATAGACGTTAATCAAACCGCGTTCTTGCAATAGTTTTTCTTACTGTATTGATTTTTTTGTAACTTGTAATGTTCTGATTCGTTACCTTGATGTCTAAAGGGAACTTGAAAACTGTATGAGCAAGAGCAGCATCAAGCATATCGAAAGGTTGTCCATTAAAGATGTCTTGTAATCTTTCTTCCCATCTATCAAGTGTAGAGCTCAAATGGGCAGCATTTGGTCCATCAACCAACTCATCCGTCCTCCTACACCATACTGCGAAAAAAAAACAGTCATATCGCTAAAGTACACTGACGGATCTTCAACCAAAATTGATCGAAGATGGTGACACGGCCTTTATTTCCTATGGGGCTCCTTACATATAAATTAACATCAATCAATTTAAACAATTATGATGTTGAGATACAAGAAAATAGTATATGAGGCTAGAGAATGAACCATATATAGCCCATATTGCTTTCTGTCTCTCCTCTGTCATCAAGAGTGTCCCTGCAGCAAAAGAAATTCTTATTTCATCACAATTCAATTATCTTTTTCTTTTGTCGGGGGGCGGGGAAGAAACGCGTAGAGATTAGTTATATAAATGAAAACTCACCCAAGTAGAAAGTTTTTGCATATTCTTCACAAATGTTCCTACATCGTTCATATGATTCTTGAAGAAACATAGGCTGGAGGAACATGTGACTTGGACTCGTTTTAGCGTCTTCATTAGACCATCTATTGAAACCTGATGATTGCTTTTGGACAATATCACACACATTTTGGTAAGTTTGAGGTAACACATTTATAGACAATTCAGAAATAAGGCTCGAAGTGTTCCTCCCTTTGGTACTAGTAGTAGCTATATTCACTTCAGCTTTAACCGACACGATCTTTTGGTTGTTTGAATGTACTCTTGTTCTGTTTCCTATTGTGGGAGCCTTTGATGCAATGGGAAGGGTTGTATACATTATTGGAAACTCAGATATTTGGAACGATGTTATCAATTTATACTCGTTATTTGGAACACTATTATTAATTTATATTCGTAGCATAGACTAGTTAGACGGCACAAGAAAGACATGAAATGTACAATAATAAAGATGTGGAGTTTGTCTTATAGATAGGATCCATAAAAATGTGAGGGAGGAATCGTTTGTATTTGGGAGGTATCTTGGAAGACTTTGATGCCCTTCCCATTAGACTCAAGTCAGAATCAGTTTTTTCATTTACATAATGAGAGAGGAGAATCCTAATTGTAACAAATTTCACTTTTTATATAAATGTGTAATAGTTAAACTTAATTTACTAATTTTGAATAGTGAAATTGAGAATTGTAATTAAAAATAATGAGTTGAGTAGTTTAAAGCACTGAATTTAAGAAAAGATTGTTGCAAAAAAGTTGACCACAGTGGGAGTCGAACCCACGACCTTCTGATCCGAAGTCAGACGCGCTAATCCACTGCGCTATGCGGTCTTGTTGTTAACAGTCTGAATACATTTAACATATATTCTAACACAATTATTTTAGACAGGGAAAAAACTACTCCTATGATTTAGGAGGAGAATTAATAAACAAGGTAGATAATGATTACTCAATTAAATAGATTTGATAATATAATATTGATGTGTCAAGAATCGTGTTACACAACTTAGACAAAATATAAGGTCCCTACATGCACGAGCATACATGCATTTTATTATAAAATGTTAAGTAATATAGTAGGGTCCAATTTATATAAGAAAACAGAATATATACTTGTCAAAATTAATGAATGTGTCATTAAGTTGATATATTGAACGAGACAAAAACAATTTGTATTTTAAATTCAATCCAAATAAATCAGAAGAAAAAAATTCCGGATTTCCTAATTGTTTACTTATTAGCTAGTGTTGTATTATCCACTCGAGGTTTTCAAACAAAGAAAAGGTCAGTTTTTATGTTCATTAATAGTTCATAAACTATATATCAATTCAAAATATTCTTTTTTCTTATTTAGTTACATGTTAGGTCATAGGTACTACTGTTTAATAAAAAATAAAATCACTAATGTCAATTATACAATATTACTTTTTGCATTTTAAGTAATTTGTACTAATTTGTTAATGAATTTTGGCATATAAACTAAGTCCATTAAATTAGCGCATAGAATAACTTTGATACATTTTTCAGGAATTTTTTAATTATATACATACAAATTAATGAACATTAATGGTCGATATTTTAAGACATGAATAAACCGTAACAGTTCTTCAAAGTAGAACACCAATAACAGTACTTCTATTCACTTAACAAATGAGCACAATTATATTGAACGACTTGGAATAGTGCAACAGCCAACAAATAAAAAAGTAGTTACACTCGCATGTAATTAAATAATTTAATTATGTGAGATTCATAAGACATAAATCAAACCTAACACCACACTAAACAATGAGATAAAGTAGGTGATACTCTTTGAAATCTTTTTGAGCACTTTTGTATGTAAAGGTAATGTGATCAACTTTTAAAGCTAAAAGTATATGAGTAGGTTTAATGTTTTATAACATGTGCAAGTAGTGTTCAATCACGTTTTTTAATATAAAGTCCAATGGAACGTCAAAATCATCAATACATACTATATACTCCATAACATTATCAGTTTCATTTATTATAGTGTCCAATTCTAATAATAAAACATATTTGATCGAAATTTTTTACATGTTATGATACTGCTAAAAAAAATGGTAAATGATTTCTGACATTACTTACGTTTGAAAAAATGACCACTTAAATCACTCATGTTTCAGACACACCAAATATGATCATTAATGTTTAAAAAGTGTCTCATTCGGGTCACTCCGTCAATTTCTTGAAGGGCACATTTTTTCCTCTCATAAGCCCCCAATAAAGCATGTTTCAAACATTAGTGTTCATATTTGATCGGTCTGAAACATTAACTAGCATTTTTTCTTAACTTAAATGATGTCATAAGCTATTTGCCCTAAAGAAAAATATTTGCTACATATATTGTTTGTGTCGCTACTTTAACTTTAACATTAAGTTTTTGTTTTAAAAATTTATTTACTGTTTTATTATGGAGTATATATATGTAATTTCTATCGTTTTTCACACTTTGCATAATATAAATGCTCAAAAAATACTTACTCTAAAAACATATTTTTTAAAAAAAAAATTGAATTAAATTGAATATTTTATATTCCATGGGATTTAGGCATTTAGCTGAATTCCTGTACCTCTGGAATTAGACGTGGTGTGAAATTGTGAATGAATAATGATTGGCCGCCTGTGTTGACTTGTCCACCAAATCTTGGACTCCTAGCGATTGAAAACAATTTAATGACAATAATGTTGCCTAATCATTGAAAAAACAAAAAAGCTAATAAATCATATTCCTTTCAATTAATTTTTTTTAACATTTTTAACCTATGTTATTAATATTTTATTATAACTTACTTTTTATTCATTATTCTAATCATTACAAATTTAATTTCATTATTTTTATCTTTTAAAATATTCAAAATTTTGGTGTATTTCCCGTAGTATAATTACGAAAACATAAGTTGATTATCCATTTTTGACTTGATGCCAAAAAATATAATAAACATGTTAAATCAAATTAAATTGGAAATTTACCCAGATATAATTGAGGGGGATTACAAGTTCTTATATGACACGTCATATTTCTTTTAAATATAGGATAATTTTTTATATAATTTATTTTACTTTATGAGTGTTTTACACAATAACCACTAACTAATAATATAAAGATATTGACATTTCTTTTTTCAAAGTGATTTTTACAAATAGTTTATGTTATTTTATGTCTAACATTCAAGCTAAGATGAAAAAAATAATATAACATAGAAAATGTCATATTTGATAATTAATTACAAATTATATATTATAAATACGATAAATAGACTATGCAACATCTATTAATACTACAAACACAAATAAAAATTGTGTCGGTTTAGATTTAAAAAAGTTGAAGAAATGAGGTGACAATTTTTTCTATTATAGCTAATGTTGTCATGGAATTAGATTGAATTGTAGATTTATTACACTTGGTTATAAATTCCCAATTTATGATTGATGAAACACATGAATCGTCTCCATTTCTTATAAAATCAACTATCAAACTGGATCTAATCCTCTAGCAGTTTGATTCTTGCAGATGTTTTTGTGAGTAACTAAAATCAATAAACGTTTTTTTATATATATAAAATTGTGCACATGTGCAATCTTTTTATTGCTGTAAAATTAATCATATACTAGTTACTAGATAAAGGGAGTGGGCTAAGGCGATATATGTGTTAAAAAACATTTAATTTTAGGGTTTACCTCGACAACGATTTGACTTATGATTCCAATTGACCAAAAAATCGAACAAGAATTCCGTCGAAAGTTTGGAAGGCGCAAGATTCGATTCGAGCTACTCAATGGTCCAAGAAATATTACAATTTCGATATTAAGATAAATAGAAAGTCATGGTCATATTAAGTTTTCTTATATTAAGATTTATTTACAGAATTATTATGGTAATCCAGGTATTGATAATTTTGTAATTTATGCATTAAAAGAAATTTTAATACGTATAAATGTTAAAAGAATAAAACCGTAACCAAACCGATAAAATAACTGTTAGTGTAAACACGATACCTCCCCTATATAAGCAGTATCGTACCGTATATTTCTCCATCTTATTCCTATCCTTGTCGAATCCTACTAATTTAATGATTCTGATTCAACAACTGTTACAGATTCTGTCTTTTTTCCATTTTTTCTTACCTCAAAACAAGACAAACAATTGAACAACAAGTTTTTGTAGTAACAAAATCCATCACTTTTACCCAATCAAGAGGACAACTTTCACCATGACCAATCAAGAAAACCAACCTCCATCAACCACCACAATTGCCACTATTTCACCACCCAAAACACTACCAATAACCACCACCTCCACCACCACCACCACCAAAAGCAAGAAACTGACCCTTATACCCCTCATCTTCCTCATATACTTCGAAGTAGCAGGAGGGCCATATGGTGAAGAGCCAGCAGTTCAAGCAGCAGGACCACTATATGCAATATTGGGTTTCTTGATTTTCCCATTTATATGGAGTATACCTGAAGCACTCATCACTGCAGAGCTCTCAACTGCCTTCCCTGGAAATGGCGGATTTGTCATATGGGCAGATCGTGCTTTTGGGCCCTTCTGGGGCTCGCTTATGGGCACCTGGAAGTTCCTTAGCGGTGTTATCAACATTGCTGCCTTTCCGGTTCTCTGCGTTGACTATCTTGAGAAACTGTTTCCAGTTTTCGCTTCTGGAACGCCTCGTACATTGGCGGTTTTCGGGTCTACATTGGGACTGTCTTTTGTGAATTACTTGGGATTGAGTCTTGTAGGTTATGCTGCAGTTGTTTTGGGGTTGGTTTCTTTGGCTCCCTTTATTCTTATGTCGTTGATAGCTATACCGAAGATTCAGCCGCATCGTTGGGGTAGTCTAGGCCAAAAGGGGGTAAAAAAGGATTGGAATTTGTTCTTCAATACATTGTTTTGGAATTTGAATTTTTGGGATAGTGTTAGTACTATGGCAGGTGAAGTTGATAAGCCACAAAAGACTTTCCCTTTAGCTCTCTTTTGTTCAGTGATTTTAACTTGTTTGGGGTATATTATCCCGCTCATGGCGGTTACTGGTGCTGTGTCTGTTGATCAAAGCGAATGGGAAACAGGGTTCATGGCAACAGCTGCAAATATCATTGCAGGCAAATGGTTAAAGATTTGGATCGAAATAGGGGCAGTTTTATCATCGATTGGATTGTTCGAAGCACAGTTGAGTAGCAGTGCTTATCAACTTTTGGGTATGGCTGATTTAAGCTTCTTGCCAAAGTTTTTCGGGAGAAGATCAAAATGGTTCAATACTCCATGGGTGGGGATAGTTCTTTCAACCGCGATTTCATTAGGCGTCTCTTTTATGGATTTCACAAGCATAATCTCATCTGCTAATTTCCTGTACAGTTTAGGGATGCTATTGGAATTTGCATCATATCTTTGGTTGAGAAGAAAATTCCCCACAATGAGGAGGCCTTACAAGGTTCCACTTCGATTACCGGGGTTGATAATCATGTGTTTGATTCCAGGGGTATTCTTGATTCTTATAATGGTAATTGCTACAAGGATTGTGTTTCTTGTTAGTGGTTTGATGACTGTTGGTGCAATTTTATGGTACTTCTTGATGAATTTCATTAAGTCAAAGAAATGGCTTCAATTTAGTGATCCTGATGATTTTATTGTTGGTGAAGAAGAATCTCAATGAAGTTCATATGAAGATAGATACTTCATATAATGGTAGGGTTAAATTGTCCATTGATGTGTTTTGTTGTTCTTTTAGTTTTATTGTGTACTGGGGTATATGTTTTCTTCTTGATATTACAACTTTTGTCCCACTTGCATCACTTTTATTTTTCTGCAGAACAATGAAGAGTAGGTAGTGTATCAGAATGGCGAATTACACTACCTACGTCTTTTCTCTACGGTGAAGTAATAGATAGTTAATACTCGCTTCATTCCATCCCATAATCTTGGGATCGTTTTTCTTTTTAAATATCCTTAAATTAGGTCTCGGCTAACTCTCATTTGTGAAACAAAGGATGGCGGAAAAATTTGAAATGTGAAATGGATTTAAATTTTTAAAAAGATTGTGAAAAAAATAAATGAGCCAAAGATTTAGGGACGGATGGAGTAACCACTAAAAGCTATTGGGTTGTTAAGCCGTCTCAAAAGTAGGTTGAGCTTGAATAGATCGAGGAAGATGTCGCGACTTGTGAGAAATGAGTCTAGAGCTTGTTTCGGTCTAGAATATCAAACTAGTGACTTGAGGTTCGAAGTGTTTCTGGCTGGCAACTGATCATTTGTTTTGCAGGTCGGACGAAGGAGATCCAGGGCAAACATCACTTGTCTCTGAAAATGTTAGAAAATAGAATATCCAGCTTTCTAAACATGTATATTCTTTGAGCCACACCATAATTCAAAGAAAATATTGACTCCTGCAATAAAATAGCATATCGAGTAGCCGCAAACGGTTGTTTTCAGGATAACCATAAGGCAGGTGAGTTTTAATTCATCTTGAAAATCAGATGCTAATAATAAATATAAGTGATCACACAGATCAATCTGATCATTTCAGATGCTATCAAGATTCAACCATTATCTTCTACAAGCCTAATAGCAGCCTTTCGATTGTACACTTGAAAAGGAAATGCAAACTACCACATGACATATCTCTGTTGATCAAGACAGCAAACATCAAGTGTTTTTTATTATTTGATTTCCCTTATTATTGCTCGAAAATCGACATTTTAGCTATACAATGGAACTTGTGAGATTGTGTGTTGACATGATGTTAAATTGCTCCATGAGTCGATGATAGTGTTCACATTAAGCAATCTTCTTGTGATAAATAAACCAGTATTTGTCATTATTGCCAAAATCAACATGTCAATAATGCCAAAATTATACATGTTTGTCATTGTCTCTTATAATTAATTGTTTGAAGAAATGCATTAGTTCCATAATTGCATTTTGACATTTAAACACAACCCATTGCAACAATTATGAATGATGAAGATGACATATCAACCTTGAGTAGTACTAAAGACCATGTTGCAGTACAAGAACAACTATTATTGTCGTGAACAAATCGAACTCTACAATGGGAGCTTACCAATCATCACCACCATATTTGTTACCAGAACGATTGCCTAAAAACGAGATGGTTTCTGAAGAGAAAGAAGAGAAGTCTGAGAAGCTTTCTCTTCTGCCTTTGATCTTCCTCATCTATTTTGAAGTTGCTGGTGGCCCTTATGGGGAAGAATCTGCAGTGGGTGCTGTAGGCCCTCTTTTCGCCATCCTCGGCTTCACCATCTTCCCGTTTATCTGGAGCATTCCTGAAGCTCTAGTAACTGCTGAACTTGCTACTACTTTTCCTGGAAATGGTGGATTTGTGATATGGGCTAATATGGCTTTTGGTCCTTTCTGGGGGTCGATGATGGGGTCGTGGAAATTATTTAGTGGTGTTATCAACTTAGCTTCTTATCCAGTTCTTTTCTGTGATTATCTGAAGTTGGTATTTCCTATTTTCGCTTCTGGTATACCTCGTTATCTTGCTATTCTGGCATCGACTATGGTCTTGTCGTTCTTGAATTATGCAGGACTAACAGTTGTCGGATACACTGCTGTAGCCTTAGGGGTAATATCTCTCTGCCCATTTGTCATTATGACATTTTTTGCTATCCCAAAAATTGATCCTAGGAGGTGGATTGATTTGGGGGAACATGGTATCAAAAGAGATTGGACCTTGTTTTTCAATACCCTATTTTGGAATTTGAATTTCTGGGATAATGCTAGTACCATAGCAGGTGAAGTTGATCATCCCCAACAAACGTACCCAATAGCACTTTTCTCAGCTGGGATTCTTACCTGTTTGGGTTATCTAATCCCCCTTCTGGCTGCAACTGGTGCTACCCCTCTCGATCAAGCCAAATGGATCGATGGATATTTTGGCGATCTTGCAGCTATCATTGCTGGAAAATGGTTGAAATATTGGATTGAAATGGGTGCAGTACTCTCCATAATTGGACTGTATGAGGCTCAGTTAAGCAGCTGTTCTTACCAGGTTCTTGGTATGGCCGAGATAGGAGCTTTGCCAAAGTCTTTCGGGGCAAGATCAAAGTGGTTCAATACACCTTGGGTGGGCATTCTTCTATCAACCTTAATAGCTCTCGCAGTGTCTTACATGTCCTTCTCGGATATTGTAGCATCTGTGAATTTTTTGTACAGTCTGGGCATGTTGCTTGAATTTGCATCATTCCTCTGGTTGAGGAGGAAAATGCCCAAGGCCGTGAGGCCGTACAAGATTCCCTTTTCGATGCCAGGACTAGCCATTATGTGCATAATACCTTCGGGTTTTCTGTTATACGTATTAACAGTGGCAAGTAAAAACGTCTATATGGTGAGTGGCTTGCTCACATTACTCGCTATAGTTTGGTACTTCTTGATGAAACTCTGCAAGTGTAAAATGTGGTTCGAGTTCAAGAGTTCAAGTGGAAGTCGAGGGACTGAAAGTAACTGATACCATTTTTGGCAGATCACTTGTCTGATTCTTTAATCTAGACAGAAAATGAAGAAGGTGGTTGAATTCATTTTTTTTTTGGTTGCCTATGCAAATATTGCAGTGTATAAACATGAATGGTTGAGTATCTATATAAACGTTGCCTGCACAAATTTTGATGTGATTGAAATAAAATAATATCTCAAATTTTGAAGTCTTAAAAGTTACTAAAGGAAGGCCTACAATACTTCCATTACTACAATGTTGATCTCCAAAATGAATTCTCAAATCAACTAATGATCAATCATTGCATTAATAGATAGGCCTAACGGAGTAATCACTTACCTCAATGGGAGATGCTAACGGGAATCGAACGGGGGACCAGGTCCGTTACCGGCTAACAGAATAATCCCTTATCACGAAACGGAGATGCTAGCGCAATGGGAATCGAAGTGGGGCACCTTACTACTGTCTCCTGTCAAGTACGTATTATCGTCTTGGTAAGTTATTACTGTACTCGATTGTAAGCAGGCCCTCCCTAGCATTTGCAGCTTCAACTACAATATAATATCAGCATAACCGAGGAACTTGCATGATTTTTTATCTATGAATTCTTCACAATCGAGAGTCGAGATATAATGAGCTTGTACTGTTTCCTTTGCATTCTCTATAACTTACTTTATTATTGTTTACTTCATTCAACGACGCAGATTCAAAAATAAGGATACGCATTCTTGAATTTATTCGGAAAATCAAACACGAGAGAATATAAACTACTTCCACATTACAACACGATACTCAATTCTCAACGTCAAATAAGCATCTAGGGTACATCAACAACAATCAAGTCCCACACCCTAAAGACAATCAAGCTCATAACAACTTAAAGTTAAATTATTTGATGGTAGTACTACATGTAACCACAAGCATAAGCAAGGCGCTCCAAATAAGAATTAAGGTTGATCATTGGTTTGACGGGTAATCTACAGGATCCAGGCTCCGGCTCCTACTCCTACTCGGACTGAGGCTCTTGGCTGGATCCCCGCCAGCTGGAGAAATATCGCTAACAGGAGGTTCTTCTTCATATGGTGGTGACTGATCCCGCACTGGACTTCTGCTGACACTTCTCGAGTACCTTGCTGGAGAACGGGAAAAGGACCTCTCACGATCATCCCTTGACACTGGCCGCTCATGGCTGTACCTCCTTCCTACAGGTGAAATAGACCTAGCAAGATTGTCGAAGCAAAATATTAATCATCGTAGCTGAAAACTGACCTAAAAAGACACCTTACAGTTTCAAGAACTAATTTCGCTCAACTATTATCATTCTTACAACTATTAGCATGCTTACAGCCATGAATCTCAATAAGGAAAACAGTGCAGAAAATCTACCTTGAATATCCTCTTCTCTTCTGAGGGGGTGAATAGTAGTCACGGCTACGGGAACTTGCAAAACGTGGCGGGGGTGAACGAGAATACCGAGGAGAGCGTGAGTACCTTGGCGGAGACCTCCTCCTGTCATAAACACGGCCCCTGCAAGTAAAGTAAACATTTAATAAGGAACACGTCTTTTGCATTGAGCAAGAAACCAGATATTACTGAGACATCAATATGATCGGATATCACCTACCTGCCTCCCTAACACCGATATGAATGAATCGAGAATGCATTCATAAATTGTCACTACTACGTATTAACACCAAGCAAAGGAATACTTGCATTCTACATTTAAAGGTTGAACAGTCAAACAAACATCAACCTTGGTCTTCTTCTTAAGGAACGGAGGGTGTCTAAATGCATCGGCTTTCCAAATCTATATATCAAGGGGTGGCCTATATGGTCTGCCCATAATAATGAAATAGAAAATCACAATTGGTTAGTGGTAGCTTATACCTTCCACGATCCCTCGCTCTCATTTCAGTAGGCTTTTTCCTGTTCTCTTCTGCAAAAACAACAGTCAGCTGCCGTCCTTGGAAAACTTGACCATCCATGTGATGTTTAGCATCCATCGCATCATCGGGATCTAGATATTGGACAAAACCAAATCCTCGAGGTTCACTGCAAGATTTTGAATAAAACAAAAGCAAATATAAGAACCACTTCACTTCAGTAACAGACACGACACCTTTATTGAATATTTAATTTAAACCCTAATAGGAAAAGGTAGCCACCTACAAGTGTTCCCATCCTTCATAAACCACGACCAGAAGTATTAAAATAAACATGCCCTCCAAACATCTTAAACGAGTAAGGGACAAAAAAAACATAAATATATATCAATTATTATTCCCAAAACAGGGAACAGATACAGTACCTTTTTAATGTCATTTCCAGGAAACACATTATAGAAAAGTATAGGGAATCTGAATAAATGCGTCAGCAATCACATAGGACATAGGACGCTGAAGTTTCAAGAAAGACTTCAAATTCTTCAAGACATTCAATCTTGATATCTTCTGAATGAATTCAAAACCCAATCCCCATCCAATCTTTACGAATGGCATCATCTTGACCTCTTTTTTACTTGATGGAAGTGTTTCTACTTGAATGTGTGAAGAACTCTTTATCAGTACAAGTACATGAGCAAGCACAAAGGCTAAGACTCGAGACTTCAAATCTTGAAATCTTCCCAGTATATACAAACCCAATTTCCATCCAATCTTCACTAATATTTTCATCATCTTGAACTCTTACCTACTTGATCAAAGTTCTACTACTTTTGTCAAGAACTCTTAAAACTTGATTTGGGGTCTTCAAAACTCTTATTCACTGCTAAGACTCAAGAATTTAAATGAGACCAAGTTTTAGGTAAAGAAGAAAATATCTTAATAGCTTAAACAAAAATTAAGCTAGCCCCAAAGCTTGACACGCAGTTTTAGAGGAATTCATAAACAGAAAAGGAAGAAATAAAACATAAGTACAAGAAACGTAAGGTCGCTTAAGCATCCAAACAATGTTTATGCAGGTAGGCTCACCCAGTGTAGTAATCCCTAGGGAGATATACATCCTTTAATTCACCGAATTGCCCGAATGGTCTCCTGAGGTCATCTGGCCTGTCCATCAAGACAACAACAGGCATTTAGCAAACATAAGAAGAAATGAATTCACAAGGGATAGGTCAGAGCTCATCAAATTCAACAGCCATAAGTTTCTACTATACCGAGTGGCAAACACAATATATGGTTTTCACAGATTTTACTGTTCTTCTATTGAGATGGACTTGTACTTGCATAAAAATACTAGGCAGTTTCGAAACTGAAAAAACTAACAAAGAGTGGTCATACTTCAAGTTACAATTCGTAGTTGAAGCAATTAGCCAAGTGTATGACATGCACTTGCTTCAAACTTGAGATGTGAGGTTAAAAATCATTGCTAATAATAAACTGCTCTATTCGGAAACAACAACCTATCACAATAACATCTATTCTTAAAGTTATACTTACCGGCAATCATGTCGAAGGTTGCGAACCAACAGACTAGTTGGACCGTCCCTACTACTATAACCACCATATCGACCTCGAGGGCTGGGGCTGCGCCCCCTTCTGCTATACCCTCTTGGGGAAGGGCTATAACTCCTTCGGCGCATGATTCAAACAGATTAAACCTGAGGAATACATAAAAATAGTACAAGAATTGTGATTAATGTAAAGCTAAATATAGTTAAGAAACTACTACACTTACAACCATAGAACTACAAGATAAAAGGAAATAAAACACAATATTAGATTGCAGTTAATTAATTTTCTTTACTTTTAGAAAGTCACATTACAAAAGAAATGTTGAACAAAAACAAAAAAGACCCTAAAAAAACATTGTTCAGAATGTTTATATCTCAGTTGAATTGGTATGGATGTAGTTTTGAAGAACCAAGGAAAAAAAGGTTTTCCAAAAAAAAATCTATAGTAAAAAGAGAGAATGATCAGCTAGAGCTAATACATGATAACTAAGCCATCATTACAGCTTTCAATAAATTCATAAACTTATCATCATCTCATTCTCTTGCATTTCAAAACCAAATTCAGATAATATCAAAAACTAAAAATATTTTTGTATTCAAAGAATCAATTACACATTCAAAATAAATTGATGTACCCTAAAATCACTAGTAAAACAACACATAAACATACAAACTTGAGTATACAATTGAAACAATCTTATTTGAATCAAAAATTATGTCAACAGTAATGTAGTTTGAAAATGTTATCATTTCATATAACTTAACCAAATAACAAACACCATACAATACGTAATCAAGATTCAACATGAATATCGACTATCTTTTCATGAATAATAAAGTACAAAACATGGGCTACAGAATGATCAGCCAGTACGAATACATTAATAGCAATGCCATCAGATCAAGCATCAGAATATTAAAGATATCATCATTTCATTCTTCACCACATGACTAAAATAGAGTGTTAAACATACACACAGAAAAGTTGAAACAAACAAAGAAATTGTAGAAAAGTCTCGGTTAATTTTGGGTAAAAGATGAGAATGATCAGCTAGAGCTAATACATGATAACTAAGCCATCATGGCAGCTTTCAATTCGATCATATAAATATCATCATCTCATTCTCTTTGAATCAAAAACCCATACGAAAACCTCAGAATATCCCAACTATTGTAACATTCAAATAATCAGTACCTAACATCTTAAACCTACTAGTCTATCAACCTAATAATATTAATATCAAATCAAGGTTAGGTGTGTCCTTACATGCCTAGCAAATTTTGTCAATTTTTAACAATCGGAAGTCTTTAAATTGTGGAGACAGTATCAAACACCAACATAAAGGTAAAGAAATAAGACAAGAAACTTGCGGAGAGAATGATCAGCCAGTACGAATACATAATAATTGAAATGCCATCAGGGAAAGCATCAGATATTAATGTAAATCATCATTTCATTCTATTCCACCAACTATACTCCCTATATCACTAAAATACCAACACTTTCTATTTTTCAATGACCTAAGAACAAGTTTCGATGTATCAATGGACCTGCGCAAATTCAATTAACATCGAAATTATAATGTAATATAAAAAAGGGTAAAAATTTAATCTTTTGTAGAAATTTTATTAATCGGGTCTGTGTCACACCCATATGAGGAGAGAGAGCACACTTCATAGTTAGCATCTTAAAACCAATCGGTGATAAGTGGGTTTGTTCCCTAGTTTATTAAGTGATTATCGACTTTCACATGTGACATTTTGGGCTCATTTGGAGCAATCTTAACAATCCCCTCACATGTGAAGTCTCTTTCACGGAGGTATTTTTTTCCCGTGCATATTTCAAAACATATGCTATTCACATAAAGAGAATGATCAGCTAGAGCTAATACATGATAACTTAGCTATCATAGCAGCCTTCAATATATTCATAAGATCGTCATCTCATTCTCTTTCGTTAACCATAATAAATCAATAAATTTTATTTATTAATCTAACTAAAACAATTTGAATGAAGGAAAATTTGTTCTTTTTTCGTAATAGTTTAATAACACTCCATAAAAAAAGTAATTCATTTTCAACATTTTATCGTGTAAATCTGAAACTCAAGTAAAAATAATCATATGGTATCCTTTAAAATATTTACATTAGGGTTTAGACGAAGTTAATCATAATTAACATAAACAAATCAGATAATTTGGAAATTAAGGAGTAATAATAATACCTAGAAAGAGAACAGCTCGCGAAGTGAGGAAAAAGATTGATTCTCTGGTGGGGGTGGGGTGGGGTGGTGTGGGGGGGGGGGGGAGGCGGCTAGGCGAGGGTGAATAGAGGAGAGGAGTATTAGGGCACAAAGATATGAGATTAATCTGATTTGGGGTTTATTTATAAGCTGGGACCTGGTAGGGTTGAGGGCATTTTAGGTAAACTCTAATTAATATTTTCCACGACGTATATCACAATTTAAATTGAGGAGTTTCTAAAAAAAGATATAATTGTCAATTTAAATGTTTGTTTATGAGTTCTAATTTTTCATTTGGATGTTAAGTTTGGATAATTTTTGTAGTTTCAAAGTCTTTTTCTAGAACGATTTTTAAAATTAAGTTAGCGCATAAAAATAAGGTATTTATTGAAGTGAAGGCAAATTGAATTTATAAGTAACAAAATTAGTTTAGTGACTACTAGGTGTTGCTTGTATATAGTCATGCCTGCTTGCTGGTTCTTGCATGACCAACAAAAAAAAAAGTCATATATATGATACATATAATAAAACCAATCAAAGAAACATTTTATTCATATGACTATTGGGATCAATTTTTTCTTGGAATTAGATTTGAGCAAGTTATTAAAAAAAAATCGTGTAATAAAAATATTGAGGGTTCTCAATTAAAGATTGATTGTACGATAAGTTTGTGGTACTAAATATATTATACATCAATTAACATTTTAATTAAAATTATGAAGCCATTGGAAAAAAGAAAGACTTGGAAACAAAACTATGACTCATTGAAACTTTTTGCAAAGACTTTAGACGAATTATTAACCACCACAAATCAATTATCACATTCATCTCTAATACCCCTCAATCGAGAACAGGCACATTTCACACCCTAGGAGTAATTGAGCCTGACACCTTTGGTAACGAATTGGGAAATCCTCTTGATATTACCACCAATAGAGAATAAATGTTTATGTGTATGGTGGACAAAACTAAAGAAGAATTCTCTTTTCATATAGTAAGTTCCTTAACCTTTTTTGGCATAGTTACTTTGATTAAATTGGTTGCATTGTTGAAGTTATCCTTGTCTATGTCAGGGGTGTCCATAAATTTCCCCTTTTCCACCCATCATGACATTACAATGTCAAATTTTCTTTAAGAAAAATCTTAATCATCTATTCACCCGATCAGTGACCAGGGCAACATTATTAGGAACAGTTTGTTGTTGGGTTTTCTTGGCAATTCCGATTTCTTTAAGAATAAGCATAGATCGTGCTTGATAAATTTTGGGTAATGGTTGGATTTACGGATAAGAGTAGCAACCCCATCATAGGCATCCGTGAGACCCGATACAAGTTGAAGAACAAGACGGTTACTAGGGACAGGTGCACCAACATTGCGCAACTGATTGGCGAGGTTTTGAGGTGCTTTCAATAAGCGGGAGCGAATGAAAATCGGTCATATTTGTAGTGGATAGTTATTGTTCTAAAGAGACGGTACTTGAATTTTTGTTGCCTTGAAAAATATTAGAAAGACGTGTCCATGCAATAAAAGGTAGTAATACCTGTTTCAATAATGGAGTTTCTAGGATATGGTAGCATATATCCACTTGAGTATAATGGCATCGATAGTCTCCCAACTTTCATCATAATTATAGTTGGGGTCATATGCCATCTAAGGATGATGAAAGAAATACCCTTGGTCGAGCTACAATGAATCTCAAATAATTTCGCCCATGTAGAATAAAGACGTTGTCCATGTCAAATAGGACACATATAAGAGACTGAATATTTGAAATAGCAATAGTAGGATGCGTACGAGAAATTTTGGACTAGAGTGAGGCTAGAATTTTCGTCAGCCATTTATAATAGAATATAAGAAGAAATTATAGGGAGAAAAACTATTTATTTTAGGCTCTGATTATTACGAAAGTAATATTATTGCTTCATCTATATTACACAACTAATGTCATCAATTTATACACAAAAAGTTAGTTAGGTTTACACATAACATATCTTAGGCTAAGACCGATATAATAAAGATAACTTGATACAAAAATATATGAAAATATGTACGCTAATAATATGAATAATGACTAATGTTAAATACTGTCGCCAATTATCTTCTATTATGCTTAATTTTCAACATAAAATTAGCCATCAGTTAAAGCCGAACCCACATCGATTCGATTCCTTTAAAGACAGAACCTAAATTGGTCCGATTTCGGTCAATTTCGAAAAATCAATTATTTTCGATTCGACTCAGTTTCGATTTTTCTCCGCACCGAATATGTAACGTTTAATTATTGTGGTACATATTAGTCAAGAAATAATGTCATTCACATAATAAGGAATGTATTATCATTACAAATTTAATTAGGAAAAATATTATGGCAATCTCACGTTGGTCATATCCAAACCACAAGCTTACTAAGGTGTTTATGATTCTTCATTCTCTTTATCATCCATCAAACATTATCCAAAGCTTCAAAATCTTCACAACTTTTTGATTGTTTACAAATAGTGAAACATGGAAACTCTCAAAGCTCCAAATTTTGATTGTTTTCGTTCAATCATCACTACTAGAACACTTTCAAGAACAACTTTTATCCAACCCATGTTTCATAATGTTCCTGTAATAACTCACAAACCAAATTCACTTCATTTCAAGAAATCAAGATTCAATCTTTTTACTGCTTGTTCTGCATCCATTTTAACTGATTCAACAAACCAAGAAAATGAGACTGAGGTTGAGGTTGAGGTTGAAGAGAAGGGGGAGAAATTTGATTGGTATTCACATTGGTATCCAGTGATGCCAGTTTGTGATCTTGACAAGAGAAAGCCTCATGGGAAGAAAGTGATTGGGATTGATATAGTGATATGGTGGGATAAGGGTGATGGAGAATGGAAGGTGTTTGATGATGCATGTCCTCATAGATTGGCTCCATTGTCTGAAGGGCGGATTGACCAATGGGGGAGGTTGCAGTGTGTGTATCATGGTTGGTGTTTTGGTGGTGATGGTGACTGCAAGTTCATTCCTCAAGCTCCTCGGGATGGTCCTCCGGTAACCATGTTTCTCTGTTTTCTTATGTTACTTATATGTCTTTTACATCAACATGCCTCGATACTTTTGAAGAGGCTCCCGTTTGAGTGTGTGGGTAGGGGGAGGGGGTCGAATAGTGTGCAGCCTTAGTCCTTACATGTCATAGCCGAGAGGTTGTTTCTGAATTGACCCAATAGACAAGAGTGAAGTGCAAAAAGCATGTTGTGATTACAGTCGTTTTGATTTCTTCTGCTATAGCCAAATCATGTTCTTTTATGGTTGATGTAACACTAGAGCTAATGTTTCGTAAATGATGCAAATTGTAGCTTCGAATACCTATATGCCTTATGTACACTTTTTTAGTCAAATCATGTTCTTTTGTTGTTGCTAAAACATGTTCTTTTGTTGTAGTACTAGAGCTGATGGTTAGTAGTTGATGCATGCTGTAAATGTTAAACATGTCATTATTGTTATATGCCGTGACGTTAGAGCACTTGTAAGTACAGCTTATTGAGTACTTGAGTTGTTGCATAGAAGCTGACAATATGTGAATATGTGATGTTTGATGCTTTAAATTTATGACTAATCTATGAATCATGCCAATATAATATATTATGCTTGTTAGACTACATATACTGGAGTCTGGAACCTTGTGTCATATATCAAATGAGTGTGTATAACTTCTCCAACTGGATAGATTTTTAAGTGATCCCACTTCATTATGAGAAACTGATCTGGTCAATTCTCAATACCTTACTATTGTTTAACAATTGTGATCATCTGTTCAGAATATGATGTAAAGATCAGGTGGTGGGGGTGGGGTGGGGGGTGTAATACTCTTAACACTCGTTTGTTTATATGATGCTCGTATAATCGTTTTAGTTATCTTATTTATATCTCTTACTACTATAAAATTTATTGAAACACAAACCGTTTTCTTTGATTAATCTCTGCAGGAGCTAAAATGTGCCAACGCTCATTTTTTCGTGTGTATATGTGTATTATACATTTTCCATTTGAGACTTTCTTGTACCTCGCAAGTGGTACACGTTCTCTCATACAGTTTCCTTTGATTAATCTCTGTAGGAGCTAAAATGTGTCGGGGTTTCTTTCATGTGTATATGTGTGTATTGTACATTTTTCATTGTAATATTTTCATTTGAAATTTGGGACTTTCTTGTTCCAACAGATCTGTCATTATGGTCTGATGTTACCTGCCAATTGGTGTGCGTTGTCTTATATTAACCGAAAGCTCTAGTGTTCCCCGCTTAGTACAACTACACACGATTTATCTTGAGGGTAACAAGTGGATGAGCTTTGAAGTGACTAAGGAGGGCGATGACACCCCTCAACATTGAAGATTTTAGAATATAGCATACAACTATGAGTAATTTTATACAAATATTACATTTTGCACCCCTCAAGAATGAAAAAGCTTTAATTGCCTCCCATCAATTTTCGTTCAAGGTCCGTTACTGGTGGTAACTCAGTTTTATGTTTCATGTTGAATTTGGACTGATTGAAAGACAATCTCTCGTATGTCCAACAATTGTCGGTCCTGCCATGCCTCTCTTTGTTTGCAACACTTAAATTGTGCCTGCACTTGTTAGTTGAATTTTGATCTTTTTGGCTCTAAAACTATCTGTTTAATTGGTGGCAATTTTCTGAACTCTGCAGATTCACACATCTAAAAGGGCATGTGTAGCTGCGTATCCAAGTTGTGTACAAAACAGCATACTTTGGTTCTGGCCAAATAGCGATCCACAGTTCAAAGACATTTTATCGAAGAAAAAGCCACCCTGTATCCCAGAAATTGACGATCCCACATACACCAAAGCAATGATTTGTAGAGATATACCATATGGGTAAGAATAGTTGCCTATAATCTGTAACCGGAGGAAAATTTTAAATGGCTCAAGAGATGATGTCACTGCAAAACATACAAAAAACCGTGATAAACAATTTCTGATCATCTTTTATTTAAATGGCAACTCAGGTATGAGGTTCTGATTGAAAATCTCATGGATCCAGCTCATGTTCCATATGCACATTACGGCATAATGAGAATTCCAAAAACCCCAGAAAGATAAGCATTCATTATAAATTAGTTGATGTATTGTTTTAACTATACATTCATCTATTGTTCTGCGTGAAGGCTAATAACTTGTTTCCTGCACTCTGAAGGCAGATAGAGAAGGGGGAAAGCCAGTTGATATTAATATACAGAAATTAGATGTCAATGGTTTTTCGGCAAAGCAACTGTTTGGTGCCAACACATTTATTCCTCCTTGTCTGTACTATGGTCATTTTAGTCCTGGGGGAATGCTTAATGTCCCGCCTGCATCATCGACTGGCAATACTCAGGTGAAAATGATTTGATATCACATCAGGTTATATATTTGTGTCAGTCATTGCGTCGGAAATCATGTTTCCCCATCATCTAATTTTTCAGGAGAAGCCTTCAGTTCAGCCACAGAAAAGAGCTCTTCTGGCTTTCTTTTGCATTCCTGTCAGTCCAGGGAAAAGCAGATTGATATTTACCTCTCCAAGGAACTTCGGTGGCGTCTGGTTAGACAAGATGATTCCACCTTGGATATTTCATATTGGACAGAATTTGATTCTAGATTCAGATTTATATCTCCTCCATGTAGAGGTAAGCCTTCACGGAAATTTAATAGTTCTATTCTGGCCCTTCTTTTTTCCACTTGGAGGCTATGTCTTCTCTTCCTATGTAGGAGCGCAAGTTAAAAGAGGTTGGAGCTTTCAATTGGCATAAGTCTTGCTTTATCCCAACAAAATCAGATGCACTTGTTTCATCGTTTAGAAGATGGATAAACAAGTACTGTGAAGGGAAAGTAAGTTGGAAAACAGAGACAAGTGTATCTCTCCCTCCAACTCCTCCTCGAGAGCAATTATTTGATAGGTAATTATTCCACTGTCTATGAAGCCTCTATACTTCATTGAAGTTTTTCACAGATAATGTTCATGATGCCTGTTCACATAGCTTTTATTAATTTCGAAAGGGAAGCTTTTGTTGTTTCATCTTGGAGGCACATGTGTAAAATGAAAACTGATTGTTTCAGATATTGGAGCCATGTTGTGAACTGCAAAAGTTGCAGTCGTGCATATAAAACACTAAATGTGACCGAGATCGTGCTCCAAGTAGTTTCCGTTGCCTTACTCGGAGTAGTTGCAGCAGTGAAGCAGAATACAGTATCAGTTATTACAAGGACTGCATTGGTTTCTGCAGCTATATTGTGTTTTCTGGCTTCCAAGTGGTTATCAAAATTTATCTACAAGAACTTCCATTATCATGACTACGACCACGCCTTCCGCTGAGCCTCAAACAAGAAGAAACTGCTGACCTCATTCGGAGCAGGTGATATGATGTTATAATGTTATAAGATTCACACCATTTTCTCTATCAGCATGAGTTGATCATGGTATCTACACTGTCATAATGTGGGAAGGGGTCGATTAGAAGTTACAATTGAAGCTCCATGGTCTCCTAAATTTTAGGAGGAAAAAGATAATAATATACTAATATTTAATTTTCCTAAAGATTTTGTACAAATACAACTATCTACACTAAAAAAAAAAGTTTGAGACCCTCAAACTAAGGACCTGACAGCTCCCTGCCCTAGGTATGATGTCAGAGGTTGGCGCGAGATGTGCCTCGCCTGATCAGGGGACTAAAGCTTGTCCGTTAACCACTTCGAAACACAAGGTTTTTAGTTCCCAGTGGGAATCGAACTTGGGTTGCATGAAGAGGCGAGACAGCTTTGCACTTTGCACTCTAGCTCTTTACCAGTTGAGCTATGCCTCGGGGGCACAATTATCTACACCGTTATAATGTGGGAGGCGGTCAATTAAAAGTTACAATTGAAGCCCTATCGGCTCCTAAATTTCAGGAGGAAAAAAATAACAATATACTAATATTTAATTTTTCTAAATATTTTGTACAAATACAATTATGTACACTGTTATAATGTGGGAGGGGGCCAATTAGAAGTTACAATTGAAGCCCCATGGTCTCCTAAATTTTTGGAGAAAAATAATACTCCCTCCGTCTCTAAAAGATTGTCATATTTTGACTTTTGTTGGTCAAACATAACAAAATGTGATCAGTAATTCCCATTAAGCGATAAGAAATAATATAGTCTTGTGAGACCTTATTAGATTCGTCTCAATATATATTTTTAAAATATCAACTTTTTATAATTTTATTGCATGTAGAGTAAAAGATATTTACGTTTTAAATCGTGTTTTGTTGACTATCAAAAGTCAAAATGTGACAATCTTTTAGGGACAGGGGAGTAATAATATACTAATATTTAGTTTTCCTAAATATTTTGTACAAATACAGTTATCTACACTGTTATAATGTGGGAGGGAGTCAATTAAAAGTTACAATTGAAGCCCCATGATCTCCTAAATTTTAGTAGGAATAATAATAATAATAATATACTAATATTTAATTTTCCTAAATATTTTGTACAAATACAATTATCTATTAATATCAACACATGCATATTTACCTTCATTCATATTAAATGTATTTTATTTTTAGAATAATTATAATCAAGGTCTAACATGCATTTATATTAATTTAATTAAAATGAGTTAATTTTTTAAAAATATTAAAGGCAATTTTTTTTATTAACCTAATAAAGAAAATAATAAATTGTCTCATAGTATTTGTTTGCACAGGTAGACAAGAATACCTAGTTTATGTAATTTCTGAAAAAAAATTAATTTATTAAGAGGCAAACCAAATCCAAAATATGTTCTGTTTAGTCTTCAACCCTTAGTCATTTCAAAACAATTCTTTAGAATTTATGGGAATCAACTTATTATCCATGTACTGAAGTCTAAAATGTTAATGGAAGGGCTTCTAGTTAAGCTATTGCCATCTACCATTTTAAGCTGTCTTGTTTAGCATCAACTTTACATTTATGTTGTTTTTTGCTTCCCACAGGAGTCAGGGTCAGCTTTGGTGCACCTCCAGTCCCGCTCGTTGTTCATGCGTTATCGTTGGCCAAACATTATAGCTACCTGTTATATATCAAAAGTTATGATGTTACGCTCAGATATCTGTTAATAGTGAGTATTAACTTAAGCATAACAAAAAACAAACCCTACAAGAGATGTACATTTCAATCAGACTGTACAATAATTACAATGCCTGTCAAACACTGACCAGTGAAAAAAAAATGGCCATTTTAGTTTATGTCTACAATTAAGGAACTGAGAGTGTTTCATCAAGAATGTAGGATGCAGCAACATGAGTTGATTCAGTGAATTGAGCAGCCTCTGCGATCCTTAGTGCCATAACGGCCTTGTAAGCAGCTAAGTCCGCGTTCTCAAATAGCTCTTGAGCTCGTCGCCTCTTCTGAGAAGCCAGCATCTGTAGTCTGTCCATTCTGGCTTTCGCTTCTTGAACCTTCAGGATATTCTTCTGTTCTATGGCATCTTGCTCAGCCACAAATGCTGAAAGTTCAAAATCATTATTTTAAATCTCTAAATCACCAATGTAAAAAAAAAAGTATTATTATGAGTGAAGAATGCGTAGAGGGATCAACAATATCATTTGCCATGGCAACCATGGCATGTATAAGATACTCACCATGTAAGAAGCTTCTTTGCTTGCCCCTACCAGTTTGGCTGCCCTGACGTTTAAATGACCTCTTCTTGCGGAAGTTGAATTTTGAGATAAGCTGAGATTTCCTTGGCTGGTAAAACTGCCAAAATACCAGGAAACATCAGACAATGTACTTGCAGAGTATACACCACGAATGCAGAAGAAAAGAAGGTCACAAATCCAAGCCAGATGGAGGAACTTGAAACACAACATCCCGCAGTTTACAAAGTTTAACTTGAGTGCCAAAAATTTATTCAAAAGAACCACAACTACAAAGGTACACTATGTCGCGAAGGTACACAGTGTTGCTGTTTTTGCTTAATATAGAATTAACGCTTAAGCTAACACCAACTAAACAAGCATATCAATAACACTTACATTAATAAATAAATAAACTCTGCGTGTCAACCAACTACAAAGGTACACTATATAGCGAAGGTACACTTTGTTGCTGCTTGGCTTAATATAGAACGAACACCAATTTAAACAAATATATCAACAGAACTTAAAACAATAAATGAATAAACTCTGCGTGTGTACCAATTTAATTAAGCATATGTTATACTGAACAAAATATGCCATATCTTAAAGTGAATAAAATTGAACTCCAACATCAGTATATCAATTAAAATATATAATAATGCCAGAATATATGCAGTAGATGTGGGGAATAGCTGAACTTAATTCACAACCCAAAAGATCATTTGCATCATATAACCATGAGAGGCACTAGAGATACGATTGGTTCTTATGTATAATAGCTTTACCTGGAACACCCGCACGAGCGCTGAACGCTTCAGCTTCCTCTTCAAAATCCAATGATCATATACAGCTTCAACAACTTTCCTCTCTAGGTCGGGGAAAATATTATAAGCTGCTTCCGCGTTAGTATAAACATCTGGATTACAATGACAAGCCTTTTCAAACGCATCTATTATTAACTCAAAACGATCAGCTGACAAAACCTCATCAACCCCACTTTCTGCATAGTGAGCAGAATTAAACTTGCAAAGCCACATTTCATCATCAGAATCCATGTCGTAATTTGCGGTCTTCTTCTTCAATGCTCTGGCCAACTCATCATCTTTCACAGAGATGTAACAGTGTGGTCTCACAAACGGAAGACAATTACTTTTGTCATAGCCCTCCCCTTCATTTACACGAGGAATAGGTATGAAGCTCTGAACAGGCATTTGCAAATTGCGCTCAAAACATTCCTTGTAAAGTTCTTTAAAAATCAACCAGTCTTGTCTATTAGGAAACTCCAGCTTCAAACAATCATCCATGGACCATAGTACATTATGTGTGATACGGTTGTTACCACATGGCCGCATAACTTTTTGCGCAGTGATGCTGTATCGCTTAACCCCATCAATTCTAATCATAAGACACCACTGGTTTGACTCGGATAACTCCAATGTGGTAAGAGCTCCTCCAATTCTGTAGCACTTGTCAGATTCAATAACTAAAATGTTGGCTGAACAGCTACCTGCTCCTACGTTTTGTGGTAGCTCCGGCAAAGTATGTTTCAGTTCATTCACTAAAACGTTGGCAGAACAGCTACCTGCTCCTATTTTTTGTGGTGGTTCTGGAGAAGTATGTTTCAGTTCATTTACTGGAATGTTGGTAGAACAGCTACCTGCGCTTATTTTTTGTGGTAACTCCGGCGAAGTATGTTTCAGTTCATTCACATCTGACAGGATCTTTCTTCGATTTGAGCTTCTTAGTTGATGTGTTGAAACAAGAGACGAGTACCTACTGTCATTTTCGCTTGACCTTAAGATGCCGGACGATGGCACTACATTAGATTTTTGCACTTGAGAAATAGAAGGGGTTCTTCCGCTCTTCCTAAGAGAATTCCTTCTCTCCTGAATTTTGCAACCACTCTTTATATTTACAGATTGGCCTCCAAACATGTTCACACCTAATGCTGGAAGAGCCACCACCGTGGTGCCAGTACCGATGATAAATTCACATCCAATCTTATCTCTCTTTAAAGGTCTAGATGATGAATATCTATTAACGGAATTTAATGTTTCTCCTTCCTCTTCTGGCCTACTCAAATTTGTCTCGGGGAAGTAAAACAACCTAGCAGACCGAAGTGACAAAGTAGAATGTAGATGCAAAAAGACAAATGGAAGAGCCACAAAATCGACAGAGAAAACTGGGATGGAACTTCTGACTCCAGTGATTAAGCAGGAACCAGATTCTCCAACAGCGCTAATATTCTGTCAAAATTAAGGGAAGTGCCTAAAACTATCAGTCAGGGGAGCAGCAACTATAATATTTAAGGGACAGAAACCAAAAAATTAGTGAGGGCATCAAACTACTAGCATAAAAGAGACAGACATATGGGACATGACAAACAATGATTAAACGACAAACAATGAATCATCATGAAAGACTTTGGGGCCGTACAATTGGTCTACAACAAATTTAGATATTTGGACCAACTTATTTAATAAGCTAAGGGAATGAATAACCTAGATTATCCTAACTCACAAGCATGATTAACAATCTGATAAATTTATCGGGATAATTAACAACACGCATATACATAAAATGACAGAACTTTACCTGCAAAACTCCAACACCGAGTACAGCGAAGGCACGTACGATAGGTTCTGAGCAAACAAACGCACACAGAGACCGCAATCTTATATCAGCCCTGTGCATATATCTCAAAATTGAATGCAAGAAAGAACTAACAACACTATAAGTACTACCACTACCCCTTCTACTACCACAAGATCCAACAACAATATAGAGTTTTACAAGACATTCATTTTTTCCTTTCGCCACATTCAGTGCATTACAGAGGGATTTTTTACGCGATAACTCATTACCCCAACTTCTTCTGCTTCTCTTCCTTACAAAACATTGCATATTCTGTTCATTCCCCTTCTTCCTCTTCCTCTTCCCCTTCCTACTATAAACTATTCCGTACATCTTATCGACAATTCCTCCCACTTCTTTCTCCACTATCTTACCAACTTCGTGCCCTTTTTCTTCATACACTCCCTCATCATTCATACTTACTTTATTATCAATTCGACTAACATTTTCATCAAGTTTTGTAGTGCCTATTTTCTTCCGCTGCTTAAGACTATTAGCTCTAACAGCTTCATTAGCCTTGTTCTTAAGGTCAACCAACACATCACCCTCGTTAACAAACCCAACAATAGGCTTTGTACCCTCAGCTAGTACACCAACAGTGTCATTGCTCAGGTGGCTTTTTTTACCGTCGGTGAAGCTCTCAGTGGTAGGACCGGTCCAAACTCTCCGACCAGAACGCAAAACTCTGGCACCAAGAAACCTCGTACTTCTTCCCATGGTCTTAGATCTATAACTCTTGATACAAACTTCCAGATTTTTACTAAATAACTTCAATTGCTAAAAAATCCCATCTGTTTTCTTGTTTATCTGTCAAAAAAACAATCTTGTTAAAAATTAAAACTATCCATTTTTAATTCACGTTAAAATCTTTTTACCAAACAAGAGAATAAAAAATGTTACTTAATACCTTCAATTGCTTCAAAATCCAACGTTTTTCTTCAGTTCATCTGTCAACAGAAATCTTGTTAAAAATCAAAAACTTATCAATTAAAGATAAAATCTTCAACCAACCACGAAAACAAATAAAAACTAAAGACTTTTCAGATTCCCTTCTTTTTTCTTGTTTCATCAGTAAAAAATATTTAAGAAATTTCCATTGAATTTAAGTTAAAATCTTTTTTCTTGTTTTATCTGTCAGAAACAATCTTGTTAAAAATTAAAACTTCTATTTCAATTGTTGTTAAAATCGTTAACCAAACAATAAAACAAAATTAAATAAAAATGATAAAAATAGATCTACCCACGTACCAAAAATTCTTTTCAACCACCAACAAAATCTTGAAAATATAAACTAAAACCACCCGACAACAAAAAGATTCAATCTTAGGTCCAAGTTTGTTCAGAAAATCTATTTCTTAGACAAATAGTACTGAAAATAACCCAAAAAAACAGATTTTTGGTCTGAAAAAAAACAAAATCTTTTGGTCTTCTTATGGTATTGTTGAAAATTGAGTGTGTTTTGAGTTTGTGTGTAAAAGGAGTCTGGAGAGGACTACTGAATACTGATTGCTGCTGATTTTTCTATAGGGCAGCAAAGCACTAGATATATCTTGGGCCTAGAGTTTTGAGTTCAGGAGGTTAAAATATATGCAAGCCCAATTTGCTTACTTGTTGTTAACTTGTTATACACACCAGTCAAACAGTGTTTTTTTAGGAGTGGAAAGTACTATTTTGTCCCCATATTTGTAAGGGTAGTGTTAAGCCAAAAAATTTCCAGGGGTAACATAGCATTTTCACTCCTAGAAATCATTGTTTGCTTGTGGGTGTGTATAGTGATTACCCCTATTTGGGAGGATTAAGTTGAATATGGTGTCTTTACCAAGTCAGGGTTCGAATCTTAACATGATCTATCTATTGTGATGGTGGACTTGATCTTTGTCATGACTTGATTTGATTATACCGAGGCTTGAAATGGTCTTTTCCGCAAACTAGTTGATGAAGAAACATTGTCAATACGTAGATCATCTATGGTTTTCTATTTTTATTAATGCATTTTTGTTCTTATTTTTAAAGCTACAAACTTTACAATTTTCATTTTATTTGTATTCATCGGTCAACCAACAATAATATCAAAGAAATAGTAGAAGACTAGAAAAGAAGAAAATATCAAATGGAGTTTGGCAAACAGTGAAGCCTTTTTTTAATTGAGGTGTGTTAGAATATTGTGGAATTTATGTGTGTATTATTGAAAAATGATACATATTTATACAAGAGGATGCTTACCACTACATCCAATTATAGTCAACTAATAAGTAACTAGATATTTGTACACAGTCCAGCCTGTGCGAAATCGTGCATCGTATTTATAATATATGATCTTTTATTAACAAATAAATATGATATTTCTATGTAATATTATTATTTAATTCATCTTAAATAACTAAATTTAAATTTTATGTTCAAAATATTATAATTTTTGCTAAATTATTTAAAAAAAAAATAAAGGTAAAATATAGTAATGTTTATGAATAATTATTGTATATGTTTACAAAAAACTAAATAAATTTAATGAAAAATATCTCCTATATAGTAGGAGAACATGGGGCTTCATATTACTTTAAAATAACTTCTAACTTCCTCTTTCCCAATTATATATAGTAAGATGATCATTAATGCTAATAATGATCACTAATGTTAATAATGGTCACTAATGCTATATAGTCAACTAATGAGTAATGGTCACTAATGTTAATAAATATACAACTAATGGTGTAATTATTCTAATACACCCCTTCAGTCGGAGCGGGAGGAGGACGGAGGCTCAGACTGTTCCGGAAGTCATCAAATAAGATGAGTGGAAGACTCTTAGTGAACATGTCTGCGATCTGATAATGAGAGTGAACATGGAGAACTTGGACCTGCCCTTTGGCAACTTCCTCGCAAACAAATAGAATATCTACAACAATAAAGAGACATCGACGAAAATACATCGTCAGAACATCAACAAACCGGAGGTACATCAGCGAAAATTTAAACATCAATGGAAGTGCATCTCCGGAAAGCACTAAAAAATATAGGCAGAATAACATCGTCATAGAAATATTAAGATAAAACAAATAACCATCATTAAATAAATTTAAAATAAAATTCCTCAAAGATGAGATAATAATGAAGAATGAAGAAGAATGAAGACTTCGTGGGAGGAGATAATAAAGAAGAGTGAATAACACCTTGATAGACGTGAAAGGTAAATAAGGAAAAGAAAAATTATTTAGAAGAGGAAAATTAAAGAGACAATATTAAGAGAATGAATTGTAACCAAGAAACAAAAGACCTCCATTGGAAGGAGAGAATTCGTAAAACCTTCGTTTGAGAGGAAAATATAAAATATTAAAAAGAGAAATTATAACATGATACAAAAAAGTCTCCATTGGAGCGAATCAAATCAGAAGACACTTGTTTAATAGAAAGAAAGAAAATTATGTTTTAAAATTACTGGGACTTCTTCAAGTACCGACCAAGGTTCGATGACGATTTAAAAATGACCGTTTGAATGTATCGGAACTTGATCGGGACTTTATTAGTTACCGACCAAGGTCCGATTCTAGGGTTTTTTGGGCCATCTATAAAAGCCACATTTTTCTCTTGTAAACACATATTGAACAAAACCTTTTTAAGAGTTTTTCAGAGAAAAATAAATATCTCTTATAGCACTTTTATTCAATTAATTGAGAGATTGTTGAGGGTTCATTGTGTGGTTCTATTGTAATCATTAGTATCGTTCTATTGTTCATCGAAATCCTTGGAGATTATGTTAATGCAAGTGTGATCCTTAGAGGGGGAATAATGATCGCTAATCTTTTTGATACTTTTTCGATTTATGAATGAAATACAATATAAGTAAATCAACACTATATTAATATAACTGAAAGACAATTAAAGCGGAATATAATATAGTGATAAAATTGAACGATACAGAATAATTATGAAAGTGCGATAATGTAAAAGACAAGAGATAGAATGACTAAGCGGTTTAGCGAGCTTCGGTTCCCCTATTGCTCGACCCTCGGCTTTCCAACCTTAGGATTTTGGTAATGAATACACTATAATGAAGAAAACTTCAAGTATCTGTACAAGCAAGCAACTTCAAACTAGATTCACGATATTCTAGCTAATCCTAACTAGATTCCCAAAACCACGTTTCAGGATTTCAAACCCTAATAACCCTATTAGGAACCCAAGAATAATCTCTCAGGATTTCGATGAACAATAGAATGATACTAATGATTACAATAGCAACACACAATGAACCCTTACTAGAAGAGATGATTATTTTTCTCAGAAAAACTCTTAAAAAGGTTTTGTTCAATGTGTGTTTATAAGAGAAAAGTGTGGCTTTTATAAATAGCAAAAAAACCCTAGGATCGGACCTTGGTGGGTACTTACTAAAGGCCCGATACATTCAGATGGTCAGCTTTTTAAATCGTTATCGGACCTTGGTCGGTACTTAATAAAGGCCCGCTCAAGTTCCGATACATTTTTGCATTTAAAAATTAAATCCTTTCAAGAGGTGTTTGATATAAGACTCATTTTTGGTAATAAGCGATGAATTTCATTAAAGAAATGAAAAAAAAAAATTACAAACCTATACAACTATGGACCAGAGTCCAGCTGATGATAAAATAACCAACAAAAGCTCAAATAAATTCTTAAATCCAACATGGATTAAGAGTTCGGCCCAGTCCTATCATCAGTTAAAGTCTCAGGTAGAAAACACTGGACTATAGCTACTACACCTTAACTTCATTAAACCTAACTCCACTACCAATTAAGCATAAACTTTCTAGCAGCCGTAAAAGTCGAAAATGGCGAGCTGCTTGTTAAGATTCTTGGAGGCTGGATGGATTTAAGGAGATTAGGGGCCGAATCGAAGGTTTCCAGGTAAAAGGTTCCAAAACATACAATTTCTTTTGGAGTTCTTATATTTTCACCTTGAATCTTTCGATTTCTTTGATGCCATGTGTCCCACAAGCATATAATCCATCTCTTAAATAAATCAGGAGGAAGTTTTTTCCTGTACCTTTCAAATAGATCCTGAAAGTTGGTATAATTTGTTGTGTCTCTGCTAATGCCTAGATGAAAACACACTTCCTTTGTAAAAATGTAATTATTAAGCACATGAAGTATGTCTCCGTTTTGACTATCACAAAAGCAACACATTTGTGAAATCTGTATTTTCCTTTTGATCATATTTGTTGTTGTTGGTAATTTATCTCTGATTGCCCCATGTAAAAAATGTCTGATTTTCGGTGGAATTTTTAGTTGCCATAATTTCTTGTAGAAGCTTGTATGCTGGATATTGCTTGATATATGCTGAGCTTGATTGCTTCGATTATGTCGCATGAACTCGTATGCGCCCTTAACTGTGAATTTGCCATCTTTACTCTGTGTCCACTTCGGTACATCCGAAGTACTTAGATCTGGAATTGGCATGTCTAGTATAGCCTCTGAATCTAGAGTATAGAATATGCTTCTAATCAGTGAAACTTTCCATACCTCCATATCTGTGTCAATTAGATCTTTGACTCTTAACTGACTCATATCTGGATTTGTTGGTGTGATAATTTTCCTGATATCTCCTTGAACAATCCAACTGTGCTCCCAAATGGGAATTGACTCCCCATTGCCCATTATCCAACTGATGCCTTGTTTTAATGTGTCCCTTACAGATAAGATACTGCGCCAGGTGTAGCTGGGGTTAACACCAAGTTGTGCCGACCAGTAGTCTCCTGCCAGGAAATATCGAGCATTATAGACCTTTGCCAGTGGACTTTCTGGGTTCGTGATGAGTCGCCAGGCTTGTTTACATAACAAAGCCGTGTTGAAATCCTCGACATCTCTGAAACCCAAACCACCCATATCCTTTGGATCACAAAGTGAAGACCAAGAAGACCAATGTATTTTCCTTTTATTGTTGTCTGATCCTGATGGAGAAAGGGTTCTCGCTACATCAGATCCCCACCAAAAGTTAGCTAGAATAGAATTTATTTTCGCACATGTATTTTTTGGTAGCCTAAAACATTGCATTATGTAAGTGGGGACGGACTGTAACACTGAAGTAAGAAACACCTCTTTACCTGCTTTCGATAATAGTCTTGACTTCCAACTTGTCACCTTGGTTTTCACTATGTTAATGACTGATTGGAATACCTCTTTTTTGGAAGAGCCAATGGTGGTAGGTAGGCCAAGATAGTTACCGTGCGAGGCAGCTTCGGCATTCCTGGTAGCTTGTTCCACATTCGGGCTAAATAGGACATTGGATTTCTGGACACTCACAAGCTGTCCAGACCAATGCTCATATTTACTCAAAATATGCTTGATTATTGTTGCCTCATTTGTAGTAGTCTTCCCTAGTAATAAGGTATCATCTGCAAACATCAGATGGGTTATAATGAGGCAACAATAATCTCTTGTGTTTTACATGATCGCACTTTCACAATTATTCAGTATCGGTAAATTTTATCGCTATATTATTTTCTGCTTTAATTCTCTATCAATTATATTAATATAATGTTGATTTACTTTTATTGTATTTCATTCATAAATCAAAAAAGTATCAAAAATATTTGCGATCCGTATTCACCCCCGCCCTTCTAAGGATCACACTTGAATTAACAACATCGGCCACTTTGGGATTACATAATAACTATAATATTTTCTGGCAATCACATATCCATTTTAATCACAAATCATCATCCTAAAATCTTGCGGATTTCATTGCGATCTCCTTAGTTATCTCCAATTACTCTGATTAGTCATATCTATTGTCCGTTTCATGGAGGTTTGAAATTAGTTTTCATAATTGTAAAAAAAAATTTCTTTAAAACCTAACGCATCATTTGTTCAGTGTATGTTTTGTTTTGTTGTTTAAATCATATCAAAATCATGTCATTTAATCAATAAGCTTCATTATCCCATGTGCAGTAAGGGCACATGTTAAGCATCAAATATGAAAATAGCATTCAATATACATAAGCATCAAGGTAACATATTTTAAAAAGTTTGCTATATCAAATTTCAAATGCAAATATATTATTTTACCGGCTTCTTAACATGTGTCATAAAGGGCACATTCTAGAAATATCCATATTTTATTACTAATTTGTGTTTCATGCTCATTCCTATTTTTGCATTCTTTGTGTCTATTTCAATTATTCTTTCCAAAATATCTTGATATGTTTCCCTTTATTTATAGGGTAGGGCTTCTATCTTATATGAGATAGTTGGATTATTAGGTCCTTAGTATTATTTAAGGTTTGGGCTACTTGATTAGTTGGGCTAGTCCCCAAGTTGTTTGGACTTTGGTCCACGTATATGTACATACTTTCTGATTTACTAATGCAATTCATCGCTTATTATCAAAAAAAATATCTTCATATGTCTTCCTCCCTTCCTTTTCGAAGGATCATTCAATCATAAGGAGCCTTCTTGAGTACAACCTAATTGCCTAACAGAGGAGGAACCAAGCAACACCTATTTGTGCGAGAAGAAATAGATATCCTTCATGGTTTGCTTGAATGTGCGATTGGTGTTTATGTTCTTATTCACTCTCACAAACTAGGATTTGTTAACATTCAAAGGATTAATGTGCCCATGACTAAAACGTGGGAATAAGGGATTGCACGTTCATCGTGTCTCTAGACCCTCCATGTCTTCTTCTACTGGAGTGATGAAAAGAAATAAATCATGGAAACGTGTCCCACATTATGGGTGTGCACGGTTCGGTTCGATCCTGTTTTGGACCAAAAAAAAGAAACGAACCGATAAGAACGGTTCTCCCACTACCAGAACCGAAATCTACTCGGTTTTGGTCGGTTCCGCCCGGTTTCGGTTCGGTCCCGATTCGACTTCGGTTGGGTGAAGTTAGTTTGGTGAATTAGACTCTTAATTTATAAAGCCATTAAGACCAAAATCATGTATAAAAAACAATGTGGGATTATTGAATGTATTAGACTCCCCATATATAACTATTGAGATCTTTAATTTTGTAGAAACAAAGATGTGGGATAGTGTCTACAAGACCAACTCATCAACATCATTTTTTGAATATCATGGAAATAACTACATACCACACTAAATAAAGATTCTTTTAAGCATTATAGACTATAAAAACGATGTGGGAATCCAACACTTGCATGACTACACTAAAAAGCATTACATCAAGACACTCTTTTGTCCCACACACAAATGAGATTTTCAATGTGTTACACTACTCTAAAAATTAAAATGATCAACAAATTGGCCAGTTCGGTTCATAACCGACTGATTTGTTAGTTGGAACCGAGCCGAACCGATTCCCTCTCGGTTTTAATTTTTTTGAACCGAAATCGGTTCGGTTCTCATCGGTTTTACTTTTTTCGGTTTTTTCGGTTCGGTTTGGGCCGGTTCGGTTCGGTTACGGTTTTCTTCCACAGTCCTATCCCACATGCTATGACAACCAGTTGATACTCATGCAAGATTGGGTGAGAGGAGTTAATCCACTACAACTGGCTTTTGAGAAGTGTTTGTTCTGGGTGCACGTGCGTGCATTATTAAATGAATTTTACACCAAAGATGTTGCTTCAAAGCTTTTTGTTGCATTCCCAGATTGTCGTCATGTGGAGCTTGGAAGGGAAAAAATCGGTATGAAATTTGTCCGGATGCGTATTTGGGTGATGATTGAAAAACCTTTACAAAGAATGATCAAATTTGAGGTGGGGAATTAGTCTAGTACGGGCTACTTGCCATATGAAAGGTTACTACGCAAATATTTTAGATGTGGGTATTTGGCTAGAGGCTACTTGTTATCCATTATGTGTTGGATCAAACTTATAATCTACTGCAATGTGCAGTTTGCCCTTTGACTATGTGAATATTCAGATTCAAAAGATATAATCAGACGTTGAAGGAAAATATCCTTACTCGGATTTTTTAGATTGTGGCACAAAGACATTACACTGGGTTCCCTGTATATTATGTTAGAATTACACCCCATGTTATGGTAAGTTGTTGCTACATAATCTACAAAAACGGTCACACATATTTAAATGCTTATGTGACACGTTTTTGTAATTACCTAATAACACACTTTTATTTTTTTTGGATATGACATGGATCTTCTTGAGACAAGTTCAAAATTTGGAAAAGTTTGTTGGTCTGTATCCATTGAGATGACTTAAACATTTGCTCAGGTTAATTTTTTCGTTAATAATAAAACTTGCATCTAGTGAACAAGGTTACTTCTTCATCACTTTCGGTTTTAGACAGTGAAAGAGACTGCTTCTAATTTTGCAATTGACCAAATTTTTTTGGTACTGAATACAAAATCAAATGTGTAACATAACGATTCGGATGAATCAACTTCTCAAAAAAAATGCATATTAGTTGCTTACGTTATCAAGGATTTTGTAGATTAGTTTGGCAAACTAATCATGACTAATGAGAATGGTCATATCAATTTTATCTGTTTAAAGTAATAATTTTATTAAACAACTCTCAATATTTGTTGTCTATTAAAATAGTAAAGTTATTTATTCTCATTCGACCCTAAACTTCAAGAATTTTTTATAAAGAAAATCTCACTGCAAACATTCGAATGTAAATAACGTCTATGTAGAGTGATCATATGAAAAACTAGCTTCCAATTACCTTCAAAAGTGTGCTTTTAAACATAAAATAAACGGATATTCATATCGATTATCGAATGTTCAATCACCAAATGAACATGTCTAGCGTACAATCAACATGTAATTGTACACAAGAAATATAAATAAAGAGTGTACTGTGGATGATGTTGTTAACGACACGGTCCGAGGCGATTTTGGCCCAAACCGGTCGGACCATTAATCAAACCGGTTCACTAACAATTTCGTTTGTTAATAAACTGGTTTGACTGTTCAATTCGTAATCGATTCGAAATAAAGCCGTGTAAACCGGTTCGTTAATTGAATCGTATAAAATCACAAAAAATTGGCTCGTTAATCAGTTAGAAAAAAGAAATCGCGCTCTCGGATCGCTAATCGCTTCAATCGTAATCCTTTTTCTACTAGCAAATCGGATAGATAGAATATGTTTGGTACATTTTTCAAAGTAAAAGTGAATATTATAAACGTTTTTAACGAACGATTAACATCGGGAACAATTAATGAACGATTTGCAACGAACTATGAACAAATCGTTACCGGTTTAAATTCAAAAGTATATTTTAAAAAATGAATTTTATAAACGGTTTTAACGAGCGATTAACGAGAGTGTGCAAACAATTTGCGAATTGTGGAAACGAATAGTAATCAGATCGAAATTCAAACCAAGCGAGCAAATGAGCTGGTTTTGACAGACCGATTTTCGACTCGACATGTTCGATAACAGGCCTAACTGCATTAGTAGCTAAAATTATCAACAAATTCAGTAACCCCATACCCTCTCTATTGATTAACGAGTTAGAATCACACAAAAATATTATTATGTAGTTGAAATAATCGGGAAATTTCCAATAAAATGCATATATCGATAACCGTTAAAACCCAATTTTGAAAGTTTACACATTTTTATGTTTAAATTGATTGAATAACGTGATATGTGGCCGACTAATATCATAGTTAGGTTTAAAAAACAAAGATTTAGATAAAAACCCAAAAAATTACTGACTCGAGAAAATGTTTACTTGATCGAGTGCTCCGTAATATCACTAATGACATTGACGTGATCTCTTTCACTATTCTCTCTCTCATCTCGCTCGTGCACAATTCTGACCCTAAATTCTCTGGATCTCGCCGGTACAATCATACACCTCCTCCTTCTTATATACTCATCTATATACTATAATTTCTTAATTCATATATTTTATATACTTTAAATGCCAATAGCTAGTTTATATTTTTTTTAATGAACTTTAGTTAACTTAAATTGTTGCTATATATGCTGTTAATTCTCAATTTTATGCAGCTGTAATTTTAGCTAATTAATTATTTGTTTTTCCAGCTTAACTATTGCATTTTACGTTTTAGGGTTTAGTAGTTGTTGAATTTGTATGTTTTGAGTACATACTCGTTTATTTTGAAGAAACTGTACTTAACTTCAATTGTTGTTATATATGAGTGAATTTACATTTTAATGCAGCTGTAATTTGAGCTAATTATTTATTGTTTGTTTTGTCCAGCTCTAACGATTGCTTCTTATGTTTTAGGGTTTAGTAGTTGTTGAATTGGTATAGTTTAAGTGCTTAAGATTGAAGAATCTGGAACTGTTTTTGTATGTAGTTAATTCACATTGCTGTAATTTGAGACAAGTATTTGTTGGTTGTTTTTGCAGGTCAAACAATTGTACTTTAAATGTTTTAGTAGTTGTTGAATTTTTTATATTTTGTTTCCATAAGATGCTGATTGATGTTTATTTTGAAGAAACTGGATATGTCACTATGTAGCTCTAATTTTAGCATAATATTTATTGTTTGTTTTTCTGGATTATAAGTTTTAAGGTTTTATTAGTTATTTTTATACTTTCTGTGCATAAGAAGCTAATTGATGTTTTATATTGAAGAAACTGGAATTGTAGCTATGTAAACAGCTGTAAATTTAACATTATATTTATTTATTGTTTGTTCCGGGTTAAGTGATTATGTTTTAGATTTACTATTTAGTAGTTGTTGATTTTTTAATATTTTTTTCTGCTTATGTCAAAGAGATTATGTTTTAGATTATTTAGTAGTTGTTGATTTTTTAATATTTTTTTCTGCTTATGTTAAAGATATTGGAATCGTCGCGATGTAAGCAGCTTTAATTTTAGCAGAAAAATTATTGTTTGTTTTTCTGGCTTAAACGAAGTTTTAGGGTTTAAATAGGTGTTTATTTTTTGTGTAGAGAGATGCTAATTTCTGTTTGTTTCAAAAAAATTGGAGTTGTTGACAGAAATTAGCATCCTATGTATACAAAATTTGAGTTGTTGTCGAATTATTTCTATTTTGTATACATATGGTGCCACATTCTGTCTATCTCGAACAAACTGGAATTGTTCTTATGTATGCCATGGAGTCGCGATATTATGATGCTGTTTTTTTAGCATACTGTTTGTTCTCTGTTTTTCTGTTTTAAACAATTACATTTTAAGTTTTAGGGTTTAGTAATTGTTCATTATTTTTATTTTGTATTTGTAAGATGCTTATTTCTGTTTATTTTGAAGAAATTGGAACTGTTATGTACGCCGTTAAATCCCTTTTTTTATGCAGCTACAATTTTGGCTAAAGAATTGTCATTTGTTTTTCTTTCTCAAGCAGATTACATTATAATTATAGGGTTTTAGGCTTTAGTAGTTGTTGAAGTGTTAAAGTTTCACATAGTAAAATCATCTGCGGGGCTGGATTACTTCGTATTAGATTTGACAACTGATTGGCCAGAAGTACTGCCAATTTGTTGATGCAAAATTATTTTGACGGTGTTACTGTTGAATATAGGATTAAATTTCTGCAGATTATGAAGTATTTAGCTGATTTGGTAATTTTCCTTATTTTCAGTTCATTGCTGTGTTTTGGGTTATGATTAGCGAAGGATTCGTGGGAAGGGTGGTTATTGCGTCAATTCAGTGATGTGGACTAATGTGTTCAAAATAGTAAGTTGCCTCTATCTTTTAGAGTATTTGAGCTTCCAACATTGCTCATAAGGAGCAGTTAATTCGTTACCTTTTCTGTAGGTTTTAGCAAATAAACCTATATGGTTATCCTGGGGATGAAAATTAAATTCGCAAATCTTGTGCTTTGAGATTTACAAAACTAGAAATCTGTCATTTATGTTTGTAATTAATTTCTACTAAACCTTTGGACAGAACTGATGTTAGTTACAAACTTTGGACGTTATGAGGTTGGGGCATAGTTGTAGTCTGAGAAGCAGACAAGTAGTACAGATTTATTGTGGATAACGATTCCTTGTCATAAGGCGTGAGCATTTATAATTGGTTCCCAGATTTAATGTGGACACTGGTTCCTCCCGGATGAATCTATTGTAGGACTTAAATGTAATCATCGCTTGTCCCTTCAGATAACGTACTCAAAATCTTAGAGACATTAATTATATATACCAGATCATGACCTACTAAATAGAATTCTTCAAATTTTTGTGCAGTATTACTGAACTTGCACTTAAGGATGAAAGTTATAAGCATCATTTATTCATTCCAAATCTAAAATAAATCTGTGTCACGATCTGGATGATCCAATATAAATAATTCAGATTTGCTCTTTAAAGCCAGTTTTACAAGTACCAATTTTGCAGAAAGATAGAGGGCACTCCTTTTATTTTCATCAAAGAGGAGTTGAAAGTTCAATTTGAAGCCACATTTCAACATGCCTCTTGTTTTCTCTAAAGTAGTTAATTGAAAGTTATGTTTCTTTTCAGGGAGGTTTAACTGAGATATCATGGTTTCAATTCCTTCCTCATGAATTGGAGTTCAGCTCCCTCGCCGATAAGAGGTCTATTTTCCCTTGTTGCACATTATTTTCATTTGATTCTACTTTGGGTTCTTTCAAGTACTAATTTACATATGTCTGATATCCACATATTTTCACCCTTGGCAGTGTGAAGATAGATCAGAAAGATGCTGGTGCAATGCTGGTTCTTTCGTCGCATCTGCAGTTGCAGAAGGAAGGATTTCTTAGCACATGGACAAATTCTTTTGTTGGACCCTGGGACCCATCTCAGGGTGTGCACAATCCTGGTAAATATTTTTCAATAGCCGTGTCGTTTGGTGTAACGTGGTTGTGACATCTGACTGCGAATTCTTATCGATTACATAGACGAGAAGATCAAGCTTTGGCTTTTTCTCCCTGGGAAACATGCATCAATTGCCGAGAAAGCTAAACCTGTCGTATCCCAATTAAGGGGTATGCATATTTTATTTTTCAAATTATTTATTTTTCTAATGTTCAATATTTTTCTTATCTTTTCTGGATCTTTCATTTAGTTCTTTGTTTGTTTACACATTCATACTTATTAAGATTCTTCTCCATTGGTTTGCATTGTCACAATAGTACTTGGATCTGGACTCTGGGTGGCTCCTGGAGAGTCAGAAGAGATTGCCGCGGCTTTTTCACAGGCTTTAAAGAACTCTATAGAAAGGTTAGAGAGTTCTGTTTTCTATTTTGCTTTGCTAGAAGAATTAGGAAGTTAGTCCTATTTGTAGTTTTGTACTACACTATTCTATGTAATTGAGTCATAGTAGGACAATCCAAATTGAATTACTTATTGTTAGTAGTTCAATTCTGTTAGGTTTCTGTCTTAGTATATTCCTATATATTGACAATTGTAATACATTAATCTGGCCCAATGCTTTTGGAGAGGCTCCCGCTTAAGCAGGGTGAGGGTGAGGGCCTTGGACTGTACGCAACCTTATCCCTGCGATAACAGGAGGCTGTTTCTGAATCGACCCAAGATGCATAATAGAGATAAGAAACATAGGTAGTGTAAGAATTACCAGAAAATAATATCAACACAAGAACGTGTATGGTATTTTCTTCTCATCTCACATGCTGTTAATATAATTAATTTGTGATCAATTGTTTCATTGTTGACTGTTTATGTTAATTGACAGAGCACTCAGAGGATATTCATATATGAGATTTGGAGACGTGTTCTCAAAATATCATCCTTCTTCACCAAGTGAAGAACTTTTCAGGTTAACAATTCTACACGGTTTCTTCGCTCCCCCCAACCCCAAAAAAAAGTGTTGCAGATTTTACATGGAGAAACATGAAAGTTTGATGATGTACTGCTAGAACATTCCATCTCTGTCAGAGATATGTTCTGGCTCATCTTGGATTGCTTTGTATAAAAGGTCACTGTATAATTTGGAAATTGTAGACTTCTTGTGATTATCACAATGTCACATCTTTGACTGGTGTATTTACTGGATGTGTTCTTACATTACCGTACCATCTCAAACGGTTCTCTCTCAATTTCTCCTCAATTGGGGCAACTTGCACTTTTCTCATATCACTTCATTCGTAATTCCATCTCCGCATGGAACTCCACACAAGCCCTTAACATTCTCATCCCTGTTACTGACATCTTCTGCACATGTTTCTATTTCACCGGCCAACATTCTGATCCATAAAGCATAGCTGGCGTTATTGCCATCCTGTAATATATACCTTTGATATTTTGAGGGGCCTTTTTGTCACACAACACACAAAGTGACACTTCCATAAAAAAAAAATATTGTTGGGGACTTTATTTGGGTTTTTTTTTAAAATATCAAACAATATGCTAGTAGATAACATCTTTCATGACCTCTGTAGTGAAATTATGATGTTGGGGGGAAACTTCCTCTTCCACAGTTCTACATATGCCAGCTGTCTTTTTAATCCTTTCACCTCACAAAACATTTCTTCTTTTGATGCACATCTTTTAGTATTTGAAATACTTGTTTTGTTGGTGCATTTACTACATATTCACGTAAGTGAGATGTTTGACATGCATATGGAAGTCCCTGCTGTTTACCTGTAGTTACTGTAATAACTTCACTTTTTTCCCTAATCTTTTTTAAAATCTTGTATAGGAGAGGTCAGCCAGTGCTGGAGTTCATTTTTTCTGCTACAGAAGAAGCCATTTTCGTGCATGTCATGATATCTGCAAAGTTGGTTGAGTTTTCCCTGATCTGAGATTTTTTACCATATCTTAGACCAATAATTTGCCCAGAACCTACGTTGTTAACGTAATGAGATATATATATTCATGCTTCCTTGATATGTAAACAATCAATTTTTCTTTGTCAGGCATGTTCGTGCACTTTCAAATGACGACATAGAGGCTGTATTTCACCAATCGGCAAAGCGTTCTGGTGTTACGCTCCCAGGTTGGTTGCAGTGTACTGTTTGCTGCTTAATTAAATATCATTTTCAGTATCTTTTTAGCATAAACAGCAATAACTTGAGTTGGCAACATGTGTCTACTTACATCTCCTGATAGATCTGAAGTTATTATTGAGTAAGTAGTCATCACATTGAGTTGGTAAGAAGCATCTCTCCTCTGCTGATAGGTCCGGAGTTAGGGTCACATTTTCATGTGTAAAAGAGAAATGTTTTTTCAATAAGTGACAAGGGTGTAAGAGCATGCGGATGAATTTATTGGTAGACAAGTTGATGTAATTCGCATGTGCTTATATAATATTGTAACTAATTTTACTCATTTAAATGAAAAAACACATTTATAAAATCTATGCTTCTAGAGCCATTTTTCATCTAAGAATTGTATAAATGGAGTTTTAATATATAATCAAGGAGATTGCTCTGACAATATGGATTTTATTCTAGTTGCTAGCTATGTCATTGACGTAAAGCAAGGAACTACGATAATAGATTCAACCTTATTGTACATCATGCTCCAACATCTCTTCTGTGTTCTGTAAATCCTAGCACTTCAGTTTCCTTTCTTTACTCCCTTGTCCGGTTAAGTTGAGTATTTTTAGCCCTAGTTGGCTTACCTTCTTTTTCCTTACCCCCACCCCAGATAAGTCAGAGTGGTCTTCCAGATTTAATATTAGTTTTCTTCAATATATAGCTGAGAGATTAAGAATCTCACATGATAACCATTTCTTGATGATGGCAACAGTCAGTTGCAGTCTCCCTCATAGAATTGTAAACTAAAAATTTATAATTAGGTTTTTTCTTTGATGTGGTACTGCAGTTCTTGTCTCACCTAATGGGATGCATGGGAGGCTTACTGGATGTTTGTCCCAATGATTTGGTGAAGCAAGTTTATCTCAGGTCAAAGAATTACTCCCTCCTTGAAAATATAGTCAAATTTCATTCAAACTTAACACACTTTGTGGCCTTAATTAGCCCAACTTTTGATTTGAATTAAAATTCATTTTAATAAAAAGTACTTGAATATTCAATCAGTTATATGTGTTCGCATTTTAAAACAATATTTGACTTCAAAAAATTTGAAACTTCATCCATCAAAATCCAAATTGACTTTTTGGAATGGTGGTATTAATGTTTACTGTGCATCCATGTCTGATTTCCTCTCCGTTTCAGTGCATCGTCTATTGTTATATTTTTATTTATATTCTTCTAAGGTGTTATTCTTGTTAAGACTCATCGTTCATTTTAATATGCTCAGCAGTTCTGGGAAGTTGAGTGATAATGAAGTTGTAGGTCTTGAAAAGAAAGTGTCTCAAGGTTCTAGCCCCCAGCTTAGAGGAAAAAATTGCTATGCTGAAGTTACCATTGGCTGCCCAGATTCTGCTGATGATAAATTGTTGCAGAGAAGTGCAAGTTTAAATAAGAATATTATGAAGCAGCACGTTTCTGAAACCCCTGCCTCGGGCAGAATTGGTCATGGTTGCCTTCCGGATCAAGCATCTATTTCTGAGCGAGTACTGATTTATCCCATAGAGGCTGTTCTAGTTCCAGTCATGCAAACATCTTCAGCTAAATCATATTTAAAAAGGTAGTTGCTTGGTCCCTTTACAACTGAATGCTTGGATTTTCACCATTGCTGATGGAATGCGAAGAATATTATTAATTTTGACCTTCCCGGGCATGCGTAGTAGTGCTAGACTTCATATTTTGTCCATAATTGAGAAATGCAAAATAATGCTAATTGATATAAAATATAAAATGGCTCTCGAATCAGCCATGATCTACAATAAAATTGATAAGAGTACAGAGGTCTAAAATTGCATAAGTATTTTCAACTTTGATGGGGTTTCTTTTTGGCTACTCTTCATTTTGAAGTATATAAATCACAAGATCTTGCTTTATGTTTAAACTTTGAAATCTATGACGACCTTTGATGTGAGAAGTTAGTTTGCTTTTGAAAACTATTGAATTTTGAGCTGAAAAGTACCATACTGAGATGACTTCACTAAACTGCAAATTTCTTGTGGTTTGTTGTCCTCAACTTTCTGGTGTCTTTGCACCCTCCAGCTTATCCTCTTCTGGTAACTATTTGGGTTGATAGTCTAGCTTTCGTAAAGTAGTTGAAATGGGTTGGACTCCTCAATAGTCGTTTTGCGGGCCCCGCTTAGCTAACGAAAAGGTTCAGAGGCATTACAAGTTCATCTGTCTCATCTGTTTGAATTGCTTGGACGAGTAGGCAGGTATTTTGTTCCTTTTTGGGGGGAAACATGATCATTTTCGTCTGCTGGATATTTGCAGGTTCTGGCTTCAAAACTGGATTGGGCCATCATTATCCGGCACATCCATATTTATGCATTGGTTCGTATGCTTATTCTGTATTTGTTTATTTGTCTTGAGGTGTTCGGCCTAGTTTGTTCACCAATATCAGCTTCTTAGTAAGACTTCTCCAAGAAAAGCTGGAGTTACTCCGCAAAATCATTTGTTTTGAGGTGTTCGGCAATATTCTTGCCTATAAAACAAATTGAGAGGCTGTGACCTGTGGAACCTTTATAGTTACTCCACAAAATTACAGAAAAAAGTAGTATGTTTCTTTTGGTATAGATATATTGATCACACACAATGATGTGTTTGATTTGTGTCTCCATATGTGTGCATTAATTGTTGCTTTTATGTTCAACAGCAACAGAAAGCTTGATTACAAAGACGGATGCTGGAATGAGTCGAAGAGTATTCGCTCTCAGCTTATCTGCCATAGCAGCAGTAACAGTAACAGCAGTAGTATAAGCAATATAAACTAGCTCCTCCAGTAAGACCTCAGGAAGTGGTGATCTCGAGGCAGATGCTGATTCATTGGCATGTAGACAGTCCGGACTATCTTCTCTGTCGGTCAATCAAACAATGATACTATAAAATCGGTATATTGTTTGGAAGACCTTACTTCTTGTTCAACAATAGATTAGATTATTTGTTTATTATATGTGCGCCCTCAGATTTTAATGTGTTCCCGCGTGGTCCAAGGTCACTTGTTAGTTTCTTTATCTTTTGGCTGACGTGTTTTGAAGTTTCCGAAGGGATGACCCATTATAGGGCTGATGGAGACGTTGTATCCATATACTCACTCAGTGGGATAATGCTTGTTTGGTTTGCATTATATGTACTCACATGAGTGTTCGATGATACTTCACTATCTCTATAAATTTTGTAAGTGAGTTCATAAACTTCAACAGTAACATTTCACAGGGTTCCAAGCGGACACGAGCGGGGATTTCAGAGTCCATTTAGTCAACTTGGGACGGTCGTGAATCCACCCACAAATGGTGAAGTCTCAACTATTACTGGAGCTGTGAATGATCAACAGGACGCCAATATGGCTGGGACGATGATGAGCCTGGTGTTTGCATGGATATTGAGGCACTGCTCACGGAGTTTGGGATTTCGGTACTTTTTTGAGAATGATATTTTACCATTTGGGGAGGTATAATTGGAAACAAAATTACCATCTTGTTGTTAAGGTTGTCATTGTTTATCATATTCTTTTGCATTTGAGCACATAATATTGCGTAACATCTCAGAACTTGGAACAGACAGCTTCTAGGAATAGTCCATGATTTAGTAACCACAGGGATGTTTATAAATTTATAATGCAGATGGCATATACTCTTACCTTTGATGCTCATCTGTCTTGCTATTAACCACTTAGGTGACAGTTACCCATTAGGAAATGGCTTCTTGGCCATCTGTAATGTTAGTTGCAGCTCAAAATTAGTTTGTTTTGCAACAAATCTTCATTAAAGCCTTAAGGTTTGATGTATCACTTAAGATTTACTGACAACTACTGTCATGGCTCACTGAGTGAAGTACAGAAGAAGTACGTAGACCTACATATTTTTACAAAGGATCTGCTCTACTATTTGAATAGTTCTCCTTAACAGATTAAGTGTTCATTTATAGTTGTCCTGCTCATGAAAAAACTACCATTCCCTTTATGTGAAGCAAAAGTGAACAAATTTTTTTTTACATGAATAGATGATGTCTAGATGATGTATTTATGTGCAATGATGTCCTTTGAACTCTTTGAATGATACTTAGCAGATTACATATATTGTGGCTGATTATTTTAACAAACTTGGTGAAGCCCCCAGGAACAGCAGAATCTCAGGCTTTGATGTCCACCACACCTGATTGTGGAGATGTTGGTAGCAGCCCGTGTACATCCATGATGGATGTCTCAGATCAGATGCTTATACCGATTGGAATGACATCATTAGATTCCTTTAATCCACGACCGCAACTGAAAGAGGAATCTTTCAGCATGATCGAAGAGGTTTTGAATAATGGTGGCACCTCTAGTCAAGCTGACTGCACTCTCACATCTATGAACAACGAATTTGATCATCTGGTCAAGGCTGAAGTCATGATGACCTTTGCCCCTGAGTATGGAGCCGTTGAGACCCCAAATAGTGAGGTCTGTTCATCGCTATTTAGAAGTCCCTATGTCCCCAGTTCCTCTAAAGCAGATACTGCAACTTCAAGCTCAAATAGTTATGTGTATTCTGCTAAACCACCATCTCCTAGATGTAATGGGTCAAATGATAAATCTCCTTCTTTAGTACTTGCAAAGGCAAGAGGAAGGCAGAACTTGGTTCCTAGTCTGCAATTGGAACAGTATTATACTCATGTTGAAAGTGGAAGAGATGCAACTGACAAGAAATTACTTGCTAATACCAAAGTTGATATCCATGCACAGCATTGGCAGCCTCAACTTCTTTCCCTGGTTCCCATTACACAACAGCAGTCAGTTCTGACAACACAACCATATTATGTGACCCTTTAAGAACAAATAGTTTTTTTTCCTTTACCAAAATCTGTTCTAGCCTCTGAAGTAGAATGCCTCATGTACCAAGCATTTATGTGTAAGATACGGCATGCAATTTTCTCTTCCAGCATTTCCTTATCTGTTGGTTTGACTAGGTCCTCTGGGAGTATGGTTTTGAATCGGTCACATGGTGATCCAAGCACCACTACTGACCACAAGTCAAGCAGATATGAGGTAAAGAAGCAAGAACAGATACCTGTTCGGATAGCTGGTGATATTGGTGGAGGACCCCTTGATGGTAGCTTTAGTACACCTGTTGGCGTTTGGCGTTCTGTTGGCTTACCCAGAACTGGGATACCTATACATCTAATAGTGAAGTTTGTCCATCTGTCCCACAGTATTCTTTTTTAGAGGAAAGTATGCTTTCTTATGGACTAAGACAACCTCTTCATGATTTCTTGATGGAATGGCCTTACTTGTTCAACAA